>SMDT01001698.1:0-75685 GCA_005392925.1 Aquilaria sinensis
ACTTTGGCTTTTGTCAGCTTTCGGAGGGTACCCTTCGGGGCTTTATGCATGGTACCTGCGCCGAAGATACACCTTTTGTCTGTAGATGTAGCACAGACTGTCTCTTGGTGTCTCCGAGGTAACCGATTTTCTATAATCTTTGTAGGTCACTGGAACGTTTCGTCTCGTGACAGGCGTGTCAGTTTGGGGCTGCACGCTATTCATCCGAAAGCGTGTTCCTTGTTTGGCGTGGTTGCTGACACGTGGCACGCCGTCATTGGAAAGGGTTACATCGATTACAGTGGGTGCGTCTTTTCATGCAAAATAGGCAATTATGGCAACGATTCGCCTTCGCCCAGCACTTATGACGTCGATTCGCCTACCCCTCCTCGTCCTATATATACCCTTAGTCCTTCATAACCCCATTTTGCTTTTGCTTTTGCTCTTCTTCTGTCTCTCAACTGCCGCAGTATTTTTCCTACTCTCTTACGGTGGTGCTTTTTGACAGAGTGGTTTTCCGGCAATCATTTCACGACGGCGTCCTCAAATCCTGATTTTGGCAAAACATTTGGTGGGTTTTAGCTTCCAGTTCTTCTTTTTTCCCAATTTTTTCTTTGAAATAGCTTTTTGCCTTTTTCCGAACTCGGTTTTTTGCCAGTCATGCCTATTCCCGAAAGCTGGGAACCCCTTCTTTCTCACCCCTGCTGCACCACTTCTGCAAAACTTAAAAAATGGAAAAAGAAGTTATTCCTTCCTTCCTACGTCACTACGAGGTTGCCTCGTTTGGACCAATATAGCTTTTCAAACCGTAGTGACGAGGTTACTGTTTTCCGTGCCCAACTGAAGGCCGGACTTCGGTATCCTCCGCCGAAGAGGTTTGCGATTTCTGCGATTTCCATCGCATTGCCGTAAACCAACTTCCGCCGAACTCGTACTGCTATTTCAATGCTTTTATTTGTATGTGTGGTGTCTTCGGTATAGAGCCACACTTTGTCATTTTTCTGCAATACTACAAGCTCTTCGTGGTCCCAAAGGGTGGCTTCTATTTCATGCTACCTCGGGGGTCAGGGAGCAAAAAATACAAGTTCACCTTTGCCAACAAGGACAGCTGGCGAGGGTGGCAACAGAAATTCTTTTTTATGAAGAAGGAGGAGGCCTGGTCGCATGTCCCGATGAAGTGGGCTCAGGGAAAGCTCGTGATGGATGTCGTTGACCCGAAGATGCTGTTAACTCCCCAGTTAACACGATGTTTTCTCCATTTTTGCGGACCTTGACAAGCTCATCCGAGCAGTCTCTGACTGGGATTCCGAGGTCCCACCGCGCCACCCTTTACCCCTTTCCAATTAACTGGAAGTTGATGACCGAAGAAGTCCTTCGGGAGTTGAAGGTGGTAAAGGAGCACGAAACGGACCTCGAGATGCCGGCCCGGCTCCTGCCATTGCTGGGAAGGACTCCTGGCTGGTAAAACTTCTTCAGAAGGACATTACTTATGCGGCTTTTTTCGAAAGTAAGTCATCTCCAAGTCCCCTTGTTTTAATTTCATCTTGGACTTACGCTGATGTTTTCTCTCTTTTTCAGAGATGGGCGACGATACTGTTGCCTATTACCGATCGCTTTTCGTCGGGCAGGCCGAGAAAGGTGAACAAACAAAGAAGGCTGCCTCCCGAAGACGGAAGGCGACTGACGGGGGGCCTCCGGCGGCCAAACGATCGAAGAAGACCGTGCCCCCTCCTATGCCGGAGCTTTTCGAGGAGGTGGGCGAGGAGCCCGAGGTAACCGTTGCTGCACCTTCGACCGAGGTCGGTGCAGATGTTGCTCCTTCAAGCCCTAATTCGGCGGCTCTTCTGGATGCTTTGGTGGAAGCCCCTTCTGCCGAAGATCGCCGCAAGAGGAAAGGGAAGGAGATTTCTTCTGAGGGGGCCCTGGATTCTGGCGACGACGTTGCCGAAGTGCCACCAGGTTTGATGCCTTAGACACTTAGTTTCTGAATTTTTTTGGCAGCTATTTGTGTTTGACAATTTTTCTGCTTTTCTCGTGCAGAGGAGATTCTTCCTCCGGATTGGGTTGCCGAGCATGCCCGGAAGCGGGCCCTTCGGGATGCCCATATCCCGAAGGGGAAGATTCTGAAGGAGCTGTTTTGGTCCTTTACGGAGGACATGGACATGTACTCCGAGGACTGCCCGCTCATGGCCAAGGAGATTGCAAAGGGGGTCCTGACTGAAGCTTCTTTCAGGGCCCTTGCGGGGGCTCATCCGGATGATGACTCCCTCGCCGCGAAGCTTTCCAAGCACGTCACCCAGGTGTGTTCTCTCCTTGCCCCTTTTTTGTCTCTGATTTCTTCTAAGCATTTGCCTTTCCCTTTTTTGCCTTGTCTCATTCTTGCCTCTGTTTTTCTGCAGCTGCTGGGATATGCCGGATTCCTCAGAGTTCGGGTGGCGAGGTAGGGGATGTACCGGGCCGCCGCTTCAAAGACTATAGAACAATACCAGACCCAGTGCGCAGACTTGCTTGCTCGAAACACTCAGCTGGCCCAGACTTCGGCGTCAGATATTGCTGCCCTTCGGGAGGAGTTTGCGAAGGAAAAAGAAGAACTTATAAAGGACTCCTCCCAGAAGATTTCCGACCTCGGCGGAAAAGTGGCGGAGCTGACTTCGGTCAATGAGGCACTTCAAAAGGAGAAGTCGGATTCTGCGGCTCTTCTAGCGAAGGCGGAGGCCGAGAAAGCCGCACTTCAAGCCGAGGTCGATTCTTCGAAGAAGGGGAAGGATGAGTCGAGAAAAAAGAAGGTGAAGGCATTAAGGAAAAAGGTTGAAGACCTGGAGAAGGAGCTTAATGATCTTGGGGTCGAGAAGAGGAAATCCGACGAGATGACCAAAGTTGGTTTTCAAGACGGGTTTTGTCTCGTTCGTCATCAAGTTCTTCTGAAGTTTCCAGATCTCGACCTTTCTTTCCTGGAGGCCCTGAATATTCCTGAGGGACCTCGGTGGACTTGGTCCAAGCTCGAGGACTTGAACCTGCCTCAGACTCTTCCGGCGCGGGTGGTGGCGGAAAAGGATGCAGGGGCTAGTGGCTCTCGGGTCGCCGAGAATCCCTAATTTATCTCAGGCCCCTTCTGCCTTCTTTTTCTCCTTCCTTGTACTCTTTCTTTCTTGGTAGTCCTTCTTCTTTGTAAGCCGATCTTGTCTGTCAATAAAGACTTTTTTCTTTCCTGTAAGAAATTTTGGCTAAGTCTTTTTTTGTGAGATTGTTCATTCCTTTTTCCCCCGAACGTGTTTGCTCAAGAGACTTCGGAAGATTAGATCGGTTCTCTGTAAGCCTTTGTATTTAGAAATTCTTGCAAGGTTTTACAATTCCTATTGTCCCGAACATGCTCGCTAGAGGGACTTCAGGAAATCACACCCATGCTTATTCTGGTGACCATCTTCACGGAATTTTAGTATTTCTTTTGTTCAAGAATCTTTCTTTCAGAAGCCCGTGTAGCTAGAAAATTTTTCAAACTTTGTACAATGTAAACCCTTTCGTCAAGATTCTAAGCATAGAACTTTTTCAAGGCATTTGAATGCCATTTTTTTTTTAATTCCACGCCTTCGGCGTCACCGAGCTTGTACACCCCTCTTCGTACTTCGGCAAGAACCAGATAAGGTCCCTCCCAATTCGCGTGAAGTACGCCGTGTGACGGCCTCTGGGGTGCGAATTCCGCCTTTCGGAGAACGAGGTCACCCTTTTTTATTCCTTTTGGCCTAGCTCGCAAGTTTATAGCGGCGGCCACTCTTTGCTGGAAAGCTTTCCTTCTTAGTTCCGCTATTTCTCTATGTTCGCCGACGAGGTCGAGCTTGGTTCTTAAGCCGAGGTCATTTCCACTTTCATCAAATACCTGCACTCGTATTGATGGTCGCACTACCTCTATTGGGATCAAGGCCTCCGTACCGAAGACGAGCGAGAAAGGAGTTTCCCCTGTAGCTCTTCGGGGCGTTGTTCGGTAGCTCCATAGCACGCTTTGGAGTTCTCCTGGCCATTTCCCTTTTGCCTCCCCCAGTCCTTTTTTCAGACCATCTTTTATGGTCCTGTTAGATACTTCCACCTGCCCATTGCTTTGGGGGTGAGCTACCGGGGCGAAGTGCATCTTTGTTCCGAGGTTGCTGATAAACTCTTGGAACCCTTTGTCTATGAACTGGGATCCGTTATCAGCCACTAGCACCCTCGGTATACCGAATCTGCATACTATGTTTTTCCATATGAACTTGTGCACTTCTCTTGCCGAGATAGTCGTCAAAGGTTCTGCCTCGACCCATTTAGAGAAATAGTCTACTGCGACTACGCAGAACTTCACGCCCCCAGGCGCTGTCGGGAGGGGCCCGATAAGGTCTATGCCCCAAACTGCGAAGGGCCAGGGATAGTTTGCCGAAGTCACCAGCTCCGAGGGTGTTCTCTGGATTTTTGCATGTCTTTGGCAATTACCACATTTCTGGACGAACCGCCTAGCGTCTTTCCTCAGGGTAGGCCAAAAGTATCCTTGGCGAAGTATCACCGCTGCCAGGGCGTCGGTTCCGATGTGCGAACCACAAGCGCCTTCGTGAACTTCTTGGAGGATTATTTCAATATCCTCTTCGCCAACACACCTCTGTAGCGGATTTGCATATCCCTGCCGATATAGCTCTTCTCCAATCAGAAAGAAACGACCGGAGCGTCTCCGCACTTTTGCTGCTTCATTGGGGTCTTCGGGGAGCGTATTGGTTTCGAGATATGTTCTTATTGGGTCTTTCCAGCTTCTTCCCGAAGTCATTATGCTCAGCACTGTAATGCTCGGCTGGCTTAGCACCTCAGTATATGCTTTTGATTTTGCCAATTCATCTGCCTCAGCGTTATGTCTGCGAGGCACGCTCTCGATTCGCACGGTGTCGAATTCTCGAATAAGCTTCGTTACTAATTCATGGTATTTTGCCAGTGTTGGATCCTTCGCCCCGTAGTCCCCTGCTGTTTGCCGAACTACTAGCTGGGAATCGCTATGGGCTTTCAAGTTTCTGACACCAATTTTTCTGGCCAGGCGCAAGCCCGCTATGAGGGCTTCATATTCAGCCACATTGTTAGTGACATTGAAGCTGAACTTAATGGCCTTCATTACTTCCAGGCCTTCGGGGCCTCTGATGATCACCCCTGCTCCTTGGTGCTCGGCGCCCGAGGCACCATCAACGTACAAAGCCCATTCTGGCTCATTTTCATCGGGACTTGGGTGGCTGTCCTCGGTAATGGGGACCTCGGCAATGAAATCTGCCAAGGCTTGAGCTTTTATGGCTTTCTGAGGTTCGTAGGTGATGTCGTGTTCGCCAAGCTCTATACACCATTTGGAGAGCCTTACCGAATGGTCAACCTTCTTCATGACGTCCCGAAGGGGTAGGATACTTCGGACGATGATGGGGTGAGCCTGAAAATATGGTCGCAGCCTTCTTCCTGCCAGGACCAAGGCATATATAGCTTTCTGTAATAAAGGATACCTGATTTCGGCGCCGTGCAGGGACTTGGTCACATTGTAGACTGGCCACTGCTTCGGCCCTTCCTCTTTCACAAGGACTGAGCTTACTGCTTTTTCTGTGACGGTGAGGTACAACACAAGAGGTTCTCTTTCACAGGGCTGTCGCAAAGTGGGCAGGCGAGCCAAGTAGATTTTGAGTTCTTCCCAAGCTTTTTGGCAGTCCTCATTCCAAGGACGATCATCACTCCCGAGGTCATCCTCCCTTTTTGCTGCCTTAGTGAGGACTTTGAAGAATGCTCGACACCGGTCTCCATATCTGGAAATAAATCTGCTGAGGGAGGTTATTCTTCCAGCAAGTCTCTGCACATCTTTTATTGTGGCAGGAGTTCGGAATTCCAACAGAGCCTTAATTTTTTCTGGGTTAGCATCAATGCCTCTTTCTGATACCACGTACCCAAGGAACTTTCCCGAATTTACCCCGAAGGTGCACTTCTCGGGGTTAAGGCGAATTCCGAAGGTTCTGAGCTGGTGAAAAGTCTCCCTTAGGTCTGTGACATGGTCAACAGGAAGCTTGCTTTTGACTATCATGTCATCTACGTAGGCTTCCATGTTCCTCCCTATTTGGTCGTTAAAGACCTTGCCCATCAACCTCTGGTAGGTGGCTCCTGCGTTTTTGAGCCCGAAGGGCATCCTGGTGTAAGAGTACGTCCCCCCCTCGGTGATGAAGGCTGTTTGATGCACATCCGAAGTTTGTTGCTTCCTTCTTTTGTGGCGATCACCACATTGCTTAGCCATTCGGGGTACTTGACCTCCTTGATTACATCTGCCTCCAATAAACGTTGGACTTCGGTTTTGACGAAGTCACTTTTATGGGCTGAGATGCCCCGTTTCTTTTGCCGGACAGGCTTTGCTTCCGGACTTACTTTGAGGCTATGTTGTACTACGCGCGGATTTACCCCCGGCATGTCTTTCGGCGAGTAGGCGAATAGGTCTTTATTCATTACCAGAAAGGATACAAGTTTTTTCTTATCTCCTTCGGACAAGTTTTTCCCTATTCGGGTACTTCGTCCTGGGATAAGTTCCACTTCTTCCATTTCTACCTTGCCAGAATCTTCTTTCTCGCCATTTTTTGACTTTGAAGCCCCTGCTTCTACAGCTTGTGTGGAATTGTTTGCTGGGGCTTTTCGGGCTTTGACGAACACCTTTCTTACTTCGCCCTGATCTATGAAGATTTCTGCGTCTCCTTCCTTGGTGGCGAAAGTGACAGTCAAATATCTCACGTCAGGGCGAATGTGCAGATTTCCCTGCGTCTGCCTTCCAAGGATGGCGTTGTATGATGAGGGGACATCCATGACGATGAACCTCGCCATTGTCGAGGCAAACAACTCAGCTGGTCCTTTGACCGAGGTTCCTTTCATCATTAAGGGAAGGTCGATCCATCCGAGGACGGGTAACTCGGACGGTCCTACTCCGAAGGTCGGTGAAGTGACAGGCCTGAGATCACTGATGGATATGCCCAAGCTCGGCAGCAGTTGTGAAAATAGGACGTCAGCGTTTGATCCGTCATCAAGTAATACCCTTTTTACATCCCAGTTTCCAATTCTTGCCATGATCAGGAGTGGATCGTCGTGAGGGAAGACGACTGTGGAACCATCTTTTCGGGATAGCTTCTTCGCCGGACTTTGATAGTCCATGACAGCTATTTCCCTGGCCTTCCTTTTTCTTTCCGAGGATGGGAGCCCCGTCGTGATTGTTTGTATGACTCCTGCAGGGGGTGGAGGGCGCCTCTTCAGGGGGTGCTATTTCCCTGGCCTTCCTTTTTCTTTCCAAGGATGGGAGCCCCGTCGTGAGGTATGACTCCCGCAGGGGGTGGAGGGCGCCTCTTCGGACTTCGGTTTCTCCGCCTGTCGGAGTCGTAGTCCTCATCTTCTACCTTTCCTTCCTCCTCTTTCCTCCCCTTCGGGGAAGGCAACCGTAGGTACCGCCGAAGTTGGCCTTGTTTTATCAGCGATTCAATATACTTCTTCAGCTGGAAGCAATCCTCAGTGTCGTGGCCATGATCGCGATGAAATTGGCAGAACTTCTTCATGTTTTTTCTATTTTCAGCGGTCATGGCCCTTGGCCTCTGAACTTGTGTTCCCTGCCTCTCCAGAGTCATGAGGATGTTGGTCCTCGTGGTGTTCAGCGCTGTGAAGTTCGGGGGTTTCCTTCCTCGCATCCTCCGGGGTCGGGTTGGCTGGTCGGTCGGATAGCGTGCCTGCTGGCTGGGCCCTTCGCCACAGGTGTGCTCGGGCCTAGGTTCGCCCATTCTTAGCTCTTCGGCCATCATGTGCTGTTCGGCCCGTCGGTAGAATTCGCCCAGTGTGTCTAGAGGGTCCTTGGAGAATTCATAGAAGAGTTGGGAATCCCTCCGAAGACCCCTTGTCATGGCGAGGATGCGTATTTCGGGCCGAAAGTCTGGAACACTTAAAGCCTCTCTGTTGAACCTCTCGACATAGTCGCGTATAGTTTCTCCGCTTCTTTGCGCTATGTCGAACATTTGAACGGGCATCTTCGCCGTCGGGCGACTCCCGATGAACTGTTGGGTGAAGGCTGTTGATAACTCCTGGAACTTCCCGATGATTCCTGGAGCCAAGGAGTTGTACCACGCGGTTGCCGGCCCAGAGAGGGTGACCTCGAAGCACTTGCACAAGGTGGCGTCGTCCGCACCGTGCATCATCATGCTGCGTCTGTACTTCGTCAGGTGGGCCTGTGGGTCGGTCCGACCATCGTACGTCTCTAGCCGAGGTACCCTGAAGTCGCCTGGCATAGCTGCCTCGACCACAGCTCGGGTGAAAGGAGACTGATCCCCACAAAAAGACTTAGACAATCTGGCCCAAACTGGCTTGCGAGCCACCTGCCTCTCGACTTGGTCCAGCCTTGCCAATATTTTCTCCATGAGGGCGGCGGCGCTAGGTTCTTCCTCGGGTGGAGGAGATTGACGACGCCTCTTCAGAGAATGGCTTCGTCGTCAGGGAGAGGGTGACCTTGTCTCTGGCAAAGGGCTCCTTCGGCGTCGAATTTTGGGTTGGTTGGGCCCCGCTTGCCCTGGAGGGCGTGCCCCGAGGGGCGTATTTTCTGTTGAAGACTCCTCGCGTGGGTCTTCACTCCCCAAACTGCGGCGGACTGCTTTGGGGCTCTTTTCCTGAGGGCGTACCGGTGAAGGAGACCTTTGGGTTTGAGCTTGTTGTGGCCATCTTTTGTCTATCTGTTGGGTCATCTCAGCCACAACAGAGCGTTGGAAGTCATGGAGGAAACTCATGGTTATGACCAGAGGACGTTCCTCTTCGGCTATGGAAGTCCCTGGAAAAGTTTGCTCAGCGGCCGGTTGGACTTCAGGCACGGACGGGGACTTCGGGAGTCATTTGTCCTTAGAACGCCGAGTCTCAACGACGGCAACCTGAGGGTGGGTTCCCACAGACGACGCCAAATGATGTAAATCGCTGGAGGACATGGTGGTGTCTGGAGGGACTTCCTGAGGAGGAGAACGCCCAAAGTTGAGGTTTCCTAGGGAGTGGTGCCTGAAAAGCCCAAAAGGAAGGGTTAGGAGGTCCCCGGGATGCTTCTCCGGGGAGGAGCCTCCGATGCCCAAGTTAGCTCACTGAGAGGTGAAGGAAAGAGAACACTCAGGGGTTTAGTGGCCTTGCCTGTTCGTCTCCTCTCAACTGATTGACCAACTGTTTGCAAGGGGCTGCTCTTTGGTATTTATAGAAGTGTCTGGCCCGTTCAGATCGTGACACGTGTTCGGTCAGATCTGCTGTGTACCTTTGGACACAGGGGACAAGTAGCTGTTTGTAGGCTCCCTCGACCCTTGGTCCGAGACAGGTTGTGACAAGACCTGGGCGGCGTCGGCGCGTCAGAGCGCCGTTTGAGGTGACATGGTGCATTTGTGGGCGATGTGTCAGAGGCTCCTTAAATGCTCCTGCCGTACTCCCGATGTCCTTTGGGCGAGGTCGTTCTCTGGGACGAACACCCTTCTTCGGGAGTTATATTCACAGTTCGGGGCACTGCCTAGCTCGCAGGTTTCACCTTCGGGCAATCCTCTCCTGCTTGCGGTAGCTGGTTCTTCTATCCCGAAGGCGATCTGTTTAATCCCCCGAGGGGGCTCTCTGTGGCACTAGGCTAAATCCCGAGCTCGTGGTACTGGGATTCGCCAAGTCCGAGGTCAGTACCAGTGTCTTCCTCGGATGGTGCCAGGCTTCCCGAGCATACTTTTGATAGGAGGTGCGTTCTAGTAGAGGCGATAGTCCTTCGGCTATCATTTGGGAGCTTTGATTGTTTGAAGCAATGTTCCACTAATAAGTTGAGAGGAAAGAGTGTTTGTGAAGATCTTTGCTGTCAGATTCAATGTCTAAGGAAGTTAGCCAAGACATCAAAAAGGAGATGGCAGCTTCTCCTATGTAAGCCATCCTTAATCTGAGTTCCAAACTCTAAGCCATGATGGAGAAGGTAGAAAAGTTGTAGCAAGGTGCTTTCAAAGCACCCCAAAGAGGAATCCTAGGCCGCCTACCTGAGGTACCCTTGAGGAGAGACCCATCAACAAGCCATGAAGTCACCAACTATGAAGAAGGGGACTTTAAGAGTGTGCCACCCCCCACCACCTAGAAGACCCATGAGGGGCTAGCTAAGGGAGGATCCAAACCTTATTGCAATCAAGTTGAAAATCCTATCATTTAGGGGAAGGAGTGACCCTGAGGCATTCCTTGAATAGGTAGCCAAAGTGGAGATGATATTTAAATGCTATGCTTACCTTGAGAACAAGAAGGTAAAGTTGGTCACTTTGGAGTTTACTAATTATGCTATTGCTTGGTGGACTCAGGTTGTCAAATCTAGACAAAGAAACCATGAAGAGCCCATGCAAACATGGCAAGAGTTGAAGTCCATGATGAGGACGTGGTTTGTCCCAAGCTACTATGTAAGGGATCTACACTAAAGTCTTCAAAGGCTCACCTATGGAGCCAAGTCTATGGAGGACTATTTCAAGGAGTTAGCGGTGCCCATGTTAAGAGCCAAACTAGAGGAGGATCAAAAGGCAACCATGGCCAAATTTTTGCTTGGCCTCAATAGGAGCATTGCCACTTTAGTAAAGTTGACCCTTGTGTGTAGCTTGATGATATGTTGCATGTAGCCATTCGGCTGGAGAGACAACTCAAGAGGAAAAGGAAGCAAGGTTTTCCACAAAACCTAACCCCAATCTAAGGCCAACATGGAGCAATGATGGGAAGAAGGAGGAGCCAAGAAAAGGGGACTTTAAGCCTAAACCCGAGGCACCCTTCAAAGGCCAACCCAAAGACCTTAAGAAGGGAGTCCCAATTCTAAAGTTGGATTTAGAAACCATGATCATTTGTTTTAAGTGCTAAGGTAAAGGCCATCTAGCAAGAGATTGTATGAATCAAAAGACTATGAAGCTCAATGATGTTGGAGAGATAGTCACAGATGAAAATGAAGGGGAAGAGCATGAAAAACCAACTATGGAGGAAGACCCGAGATAGACTTTGTAGAAGAAGGAGTCATATTGGTAGCAAGGAGAGCCTTGAATGTTTACATTAAGGAGGATCACAACCAAAGGGAGAACATATTTCACACCAGGTGCTGCATTGTAGGTAAAGTGTGTAGCTTGATTATAGATGGAGGAAGTTGCACTACTATTGCTAGTATTACTTTGTTTGAGAAGTTGTAGCTACCTACCACTAAACACTTAATACCCTACAAGCTTCAATGGCTTTACAATAAAGATGAAGTGAAGGTGACAAAGCAAGTCATGGTAGCTTTCAAGATTGGAAAATATGAAGATGAGGTGCTTTGTGATGTTGTTCATATGGAAGCAAGCCACATTCTTTTAGGAATGTTGTGTCAATATGATAAGAGAGTTATACATGATGGTTTTAAGATTAGGTATTCCTTCCAATTCAAAGACAAAACCATCACATTTGTTCCACTTCCACCATAACAAGTCATGGAAGATTAACAGGAGATTCATGGTAAGATCGAGAAAAAAATCAATGAGAGGAAAAAGAGAGGTGAGGGCTTAAGTGAAAAGGGACAAGTTGAGAGATTAAAAAAGAAGATGTGAGGTGATTAACCTAGATGGGAAGAAAAATGTTGAGAGTTCTTGAGGTAAAAGTAGAAAGAACAAAGTTGAAAGAAGAAAAGAGAACTTGATGAACCAAATGAGTGACAAGAGGAAAACCTTTCAAGTACAAAAGCCAATGCTTCTTTTACTTTACAAAGAAACCTTGTTCTTATCTAATGACCTGACTAACAAGCTTCCTAGTTTCATTGTTTCTTTGTTGAAGGATGTTGAAGATGTCTTTCCTAAGGAGCCAAGAGGATTGCCACTCTTAAGATGGATTGAACATCAAATAGATTTGATTCCTAGAACTGTGATCTCAAACAAGCCAGCCTATGGGAGCAACCCCAAGTAGACCAAGGAGATCCAAAGGCAAGTGGAAGACATATTCTCAAAAGGCTATGTGTGGGAAAGTTTGAGTCCTTGTGCCATGCCTGTTATCTTGGTGCCCAAGGAAGATGGTTCCTGGAGAATGTGCATGGATTGTGGGTCAGTCAACAAAATGATTGTAAAGTATAGACATTATATTCCTAGATTAGATGACATGCTTGATGAATTGTATGGTTCCACTATATTCTTTAAAGTTGATCTTAAAAGTGGTTATCATCAAATTAGGATGAAAGAAGGGTATGAATGGAAGATTGCTTTTAAGACTAAATTTGGATTATTTGAGTGGTTAGCAATGCCATTTGGTTTATATAATGCTCCTAGCACTTTTGTAAGACTCATGAACCATGTTTTAAGAAAGTACATTGGAAAGTTTGTGGTTGTTTACTTTGATGATATTTTAGTTTATAGTAAGAGTTTGCATGAGCTTGCATGAGCATATAAATCATCTAATGCATGTGTTAGAGACTTTAATGGCACAAAAGTTGTATGCTAATCTTAAGAAGTGTTCTTTTTGTACTAATTGATTTATCTTTCTTGGATTTATTGTGAGCTTAAAAGGTATAAAGGTTGATCAAGAAAAGGTAAGGGCTATTTAAGAATGGCCAACACCTAAGAATGTTTCAAAGGTGAGATCTTTCCATGGCCTAGCTAATTTTTATAGGATGTTTGTGAAAGATTTCTCAAGTCTTGCTGCACCTTTGAATGAATTAGTAAAGAAAAGTATAGGCTGTAAATGGGAAAAACCACAAGAAGATGCATTTAGAGAGCTTAAGCATAAAATGAGTAACGCATCTATGTTGGCTTTGCCTAAGTTTTCTAAGACTTTTGAGGTTGAATATGATGCATGTGGGCATGTTATTGGAGCTATTTTGATGCAAGAAGGAAGCCTAATGGCATACTTTAATGAGAAGCTAAGTGGAGTAGCCTTGAATTATCCAGTTTATGGCAAGAATGTATATGCTTTGGTGAGAGCCCTTAAGGCATGGCAACATTACTCATGGCCAAAGGGGTTCATTATCCATATGGATTACCAATCCTTAAAGTACTTAAAAGGCCATAGAAAGTTGAATAGAAGACATGCCAAGTGGTTTGAATTCATAGAAACTTTTCCATACCACATCCAATACAAGCAAGGTAAGGAAAACATTATGGTCGATGCATGGCCAAGGAGGTATGCCCTTCCCACTTCTTTAGATGCTAAGGTTCTTGGTTTTAAGCACTTGAAAGACTTATATGGAAGTGATTTTGACTTTAATAAGATATATGCTAAGTGCTTACATTTAGGTTTTGACAAGTACTATTTTCATGCAAGATAAGTTATGCATTCCTAAGCATTCTTTGAGAACTTTGCTAGTCCACGAAGCTCATGGAAGAGGTTTAATGGGACATTTTGGTGTTACAAAGACCTCAATTTCACTCAAAGAGAAGTTATATTGGTTGAAAATGGCAAGAGATGTTGAAAAACTATGTGCTAGTTGTCTTGAGTGTGAAAGAGCTAAGTTAAAACCAAACCCTTATGGTTTTATACTTCATTGCTTATTTCTACTCACCCATGGCTTAATATTTCTATGGATTTTGTTATAGGACTACCTCAGACAAAGAATGACAAAGATTCAATCTTTGTGATTGTGGATATATTCTCAAAGATGGTACATTTTGTTCTATGTCACAAAACGGATGATGTCGTGCATATTACCAATCTTTTCTTCAAAGAGGTTGTGAGATTGCATGGAATCTCAAGAACAATTATAAGTGACCGAGATGGGAAGTTCCTTAGCCACTTTTGGAAAGTCTTATGAAGCAATTTAGACACTAAATTCATGTTCTCTACTTCTTATCACCCATAAACTGATGGCCAAACTGAGGTAACAAATAGAACTTTGGCTATTATCTTAAGAGCCATCATTCAAAAGAATTTACAAACTTGGGAAGTAGTTTTGCCATATGTTGAGTTTGATTATAATAGAATAGTGTATAATATAACCAGGCATTCACATTTTGAAGTTGTTTATGGCTTTAATCGATTAACTCATATGGACTTAATGCCTTTGCCTGTAAGCCAGCTCTCTAGTATAGAGAACGCCATGAAGGTTGAGATGGTAAAATCATTACATGAGAAAGTGAAGCTTCAAATTAAGAAGAAAACCCAATAATATGCACACAAAGCCAACAAAAGATAGAAGAAAATTACCTTTGAAGCCAAAGAGTGGATTCACATGAGGAGAGAAAGGTTTTCTAACCAAATGAAGTCTAAGCTTTAACCTTAAGGAGATAGCCCATACCAAGTGGTGGAGAAGATCAATGACAATGCCTGCAAATTTGACTTAAGAAGTGAGCACAATGTTAATGCTACTTTCAATGTTTCTGACCTATCTTTGTTTGATGAAGGTGATGATTTTAGGGAAAATCCTTTCAAGGAAGGGGGAGATGATAGAGAACCATCTAGCCTAGAGGCTCTTAGGATATCCAAGGATCCATTGAAGATTAGTTCTACAACTCTTACAGGGAGAAATGCCAAGGAAACTAAAGAAGCACTACAACAGCTCATCTTAGAACTCTTAGAGCCTGCCATAAAGCCCTTGCATGCCATTTCAAAATACACTCAGTGTTTCATGATCTAAAGCCCAAAACTTGAATTCATGCTATATAAGGAAGATTTCAGTTGGAGAAATTTAAAAAACCTTGACAAAACTAGAAGGCTCAAGCTAAAACCCTAAATGAACTCGAAAGTGCACTCGAGAGCCTCTTAGGAGCCCTTCTAGACTATTTTATATGCTCGACCATGTTTACTCAATTTTCATGGTTAGTTTGATTCTTTTACATGTAATTTAGTTAATTAGCAAGTTTGAAGCACATATGAAACATGCCACATGGACTTAGAGAGAAAGAGTGTGCAAATCATGTTTTCCAAACCTAGTTTGACTAGGATTTCTTCTTTTGCTAGGTTTATGGTTTTTATTTTCATGCCCTAAACTACCCCCACCTTATGTACTAGGATGTTTATTAAGAGGTTCAGTGGCTTAGATGCCAACTTAGTGCTAATGGGTGGCTTAGGACACATATACCAGGACATTTAGCCTTAATTATGCATAGTTTCTTGGTTTTGCATGAAGAAACAACAAATCTTTAAGGCTTCTTATGTCATAACCCCTACTTTGATTATAGAGCCCAAGTTAGAAGTGAAAGGGGAACACAATTAAATTTAAGAGATGAGTACTAAACTTAGTGGGCTTTAAAGACACATGAGGTAATAGCAAGGGTAAGCTTACCTGGGCATATGGTTGAGCACGTTTAGTGGCATAAGAGGCTAATGGGGGAAAACAAAGTTAACGGGCTTATTTACATATATAATTGGGTATTACAAATGACACTAAACATTGTTGGAAGATCACATGGAGCCATGCAAGAAAATCGTTGATAGCCAAACGCTATCGCCACGATCTGGCCGAACTCCCTGCCACAAGAATGGCCAGAAGAAGCTGGCGCTACCCGAGAAAAGGTGTGATCATGCACCTCGGGAGATAGCCGAAGAGCTCCGAGCCCGGCACGCCAGGAAAACCCGAGGACACTACTCGCCCCCCCAAGGTTGTGAACAGATCGCCTTCAGAAAAGCGGCACCAGATATAGCGAGCCGAACATGATATCCCCGAAGGCGGAACTCCCTGAAACTGGGAACCCTCGAACTGAGGGCTTGTTTCCCGAAGAGGCTCTGTCCGTACCAAAGGACGACCTCACCCTGGGACCTCGGGAGTACGGCAGGAGCATTTATGGAAGCATTTAAGGAAGCCTCTGACACGTCCTTTCACAGACGTCACAAGCCGCCTCAAAAGGCATTCTGACACACGGACGCCATCAGAATCACATCATGGCCCATCTCAGCACATGGCTCAAGGCAACCTGCTACCAGCTATCTGTCTCCTACGCCCAGAAATTCAGGAACATCCGACCGAACACGTGTCGCGATCTGAACGGGCTAGGCGCTCCTATAAATACCAGGAATTAAATACTTGGTAGGAGGCTGGTTGGCAAAATACTGCTCCCACACTATGAGAAAATTACCAGGCAAGACTCCTCAGCCCTTTGTGCTATTTCCTCTGCCTTTCTCTCAGCCAACCACTGACTTGGGCGTCGGAGGCTCCCCCCCCGGAAAAACACTCCGGGGGCCTCCTAACCCTTTGTTTCTGAGCTTTCAGGCACACTCCCTTGGGCGATCCATCCACCAGGTGTTCTTCCTCCCAGAAGTCTCTCCACCAGTCATCATGACTATAAACGATGAGGCCCCTGGCCATCATTTCGCGCCGTCTGTGGGAACCTGCTCTGAGATCGCCGTCGTTGAGACTCGGCGTTCTAAGGACAAGGGACTCCCAAGGTCCCCGTCCGCGCCTGAGACACAACCGGCTGCTGAGCAAACACTCCCAGGGACTTCTGCGCCTGAGGAAGACCGCCCTCTGGTAGTCACCATGAGCTTCTTGAGGGACTTTCAGCGTTCGGTCGTTGCCGAAGTGACCCAGCAGATCGACCGAAGGTGGCCACAGCAAGCACGGGCTCAGAGACCCCCCTCACCAACACGCCCTCGGGAGAGAAGCCCCAAGTCTACACATCGCAGTTCGGGGAGTGGAGACCCTCGCGAAGAATCATCCACAGAAGATATAGCCCTCGGGAAACGGCCTGTGGGACAAACCGGGTCCAAGCGACCGAGAGTCTCACAGCGAAGCAGTTCGCCGCCTGAGGCGAGGTCCTTGTCCCCTCAGCGCCGAACTCGCTCCCCGAAGAGGCGCCGACGATCTCCATTCCCTGAAGAAGGCCCTAGCGCCACAGTGCTTATGGAGAGGATACTAGCACGGCTGGACAGAGTGGAGAAACAAGTGGCCAGAAAACCCGTTTGGGCCAGACTCTCTGGAACATGCTGCGAAGATGACTCCCCATTCATTCAGGCCGTTGTTGAGGCAGCCATGCCAGGTGACTTCAGAGTACCTCGGTTGGAGATTTATGGTGGCCGTACTGATCCACAGGCCCATCTGACGAAGTACAGACGCAGCATGATAATGCACGGTGCTGACGACGCTACCATGTGCAAATGCTTCGAAGTCACCCTCACAGGGCCAGCCACGGCGTGGTACAATTCCTTGCCTCCAGGGACCATCACTGAGTTCCAGGAGTTGTCCACAGCCTTCACCCAGTAGTTCATTGGGAGCCGACCTACGGCGAAGATGCCTGTGCAGATGTTCGACATAGAACAGAGAAACGGAGAAACCATCCGAGACTATGTTGAAAGATTCAACAGGGAAGCTCTGAGCGTCCCAGACTTCAGGCCCGAAATCCGCATTCTTGCCATGACACGAGGCCTTCGGTGAGACTCACAGCTGTTCTACGAGTTCTCAAAGGACCCCCTGGAGACCCTCGGAGAATTTTACCGAAGAGCAGAACAGCACATGACCGCCGAAGAACTAAAAATGGCTGGGCCGAAGTCTGATCACCACCGTGCCGAAGAGTCCAGTCAACAAGCTCGGCATCCGACCGAACACGCAGGATGACCTCGGACGATGCGAGGAAGGAAACCTCAAAGTTTTACACCATTGAGCACCACACGGACCAACATTCTCATGGCGCTGGAAAGGCAAGGGATGCAGATTCGGCGGCCAAGGGCCATGACCGCCGATAACAAAAAGAATGCCAAGAAGTTCTGCCAGTTTCATCGCGACCACGGTCATGACACCGAAGAGTGCTTCCAGCTGAAGAAGTACATAGGGTCGCTGATAAAACAGGGCCAACTTCGGAAATACTTGAGGATGCCATCGCCGAAAGGCAGAAAAATGAAGGAATAAAGGGCCGAAGATGAGGACTATGACTCCGACAGGCGGAGAAATAGAAGTCCAAAAAGGCGCCCTCCACCTCCAGCAGGGGTTATCCAAACCATCACCACGGGGCTCCCATCCTCGGAAAGAAAGCGGAAAGCCAGAGAAATTGCAGTCATGGAGTATCAAAGTCCGTCAAAGAAGCTGGCTCGCAAAGATGGCTCCACCGTCGTCTTCCCCCACGACGATCCGCTGCTGATCATGGCGAGAATAGGGAACTGGGACGTCAAAAGAGTATTGCTTGATGATGGGTCAAAAGCTGACGTCCTATTCTCGCACCTGCTGCCGGGCTTGGGCATCTCCAGCAGCGAACTGAAGCCTGTCACCTCGCCCACTTTTGGGCTTGGACCATCCGAACTCCCCGTCCTTGGATGGATCGACCTCCCGCTGATGATGAAAGGGACTTCGGTGAACGGAGCAACTGAGTTGTACGCCTCCACAATGGCGAGATTCATCGTCATGGACGTCCCGTCCTCGTACAACGTCATCCTTGGAAGACAGACAAAGGGGAACCTGCATATTCGCCCTGATGTGAAGTACTTGACTGTCACATTCGCCACCAAGGCTGGAGATACGGAGGTCTTCATAAACCAAGCCGAGGTAAGAAAGGTGTTCATGAAAGCGGGAAAAGCTCCGGCAAGCAACCTCGCGCAAACGATGAAGGCAAGGGCGCCAGAAAAAGGCAAAGAAGAAGATCTCGCCAAAACAGAAACGGAAGCAATAGAGCTTGTCCCAGGTCAATCTACCCGAATAGGGAAGAGCTTGGCCGAAGGTGATAAGGAAAATCTTGTATCCTTTCTGCTGGAAAATAAAGATCTGTTTGCCTACTCGCCAAAAGATATGTCGGGGGTGAACCCTGGCATAATACAGCACAGCCTCAAAGTAAGCCCGGAAGCGAGGCCTGTCCGGGAAAAGAAACGGAGCATCTCAGCCCACAAAAGCAACTTTGTCAAAACCGAAGTCCAGCGTCTCCTAGATGCTGAAGTTATCAGGGAGGTCAAGTACCCCGAATGGTTAAGCAACGTGGTCATTGCCACAAAAGAAGGTAGCAGCAAACTCCGGATGTGCATCGACTTCAGAAACTTGAACGATGCTTGCCCGAAAGACTCATACCCTCTGCCGCCAATAGATCAACTGGTAGATTCAACTGCTGAGTATGGGCTCCTAAGTTTCCTAGACGCCTTCAGTGGCTACCATCAGATAAGGATGGACCCCGAAGATGAAGAGAAGACTGCCTTCATCACCGAGGGAGGAACATATTGCTATATCAGGATGCCCTTCGGGCTCAAAAATGCAGGAGCCACCTACCAGAGGCTGATGAACAAGGTCTTCAAAGACCAAATGGGGAGAAACATGGAGGTGTATGTTGATGATATGATAGTCAAGAGCAAGCTGCCTGGCTACCACGTTGCAGATTTAGAGGAAACCTTCCAAAAGCTTAGAGCCTTCGGGATCCGCCTTAATCCTAAGAAGTGCATCTTCGGGGTGACCTCGGGAAAATTCCTTGGGTACATGGTATCCGAAAGAGGCATCGATGCTAACCCCGAGAAGATTAAGGCTCTGCTTGAGTTCCGAACTCCTGCCACAGTCAAAGACGTGCAGAGACTCACCGGAAGAATAACCTCTCTGAGCAGGTTTATTTCCAGGTACGGAGATAGGTGTCGACCTTTCTTCAAAGTCCTCACAAAGGCAGCAAAAATGGAAGGCGACCTCGGAAGAAATGATCATCCTTGGGATGAAGATTGCCAAAAGGCCTGGGAAGAACTCAAAGTCTACCTGGCCAGCCTGCCGACTCTGCGACAACCTCGGGAGGGAGAGCCCCTCGTACTGTACCTCGCCGTCACAGAAAAAGCTGTGAGCTCGGTCCTCGTGAAAGAAGAAGGGCCAAAGCAATGGCCGGTCTACTATGTCAGCAAGTCCCTGCATGGCGCCGAAGTCAGGTACCCTTTGCTTCAAAAAGCTATATACGCCTTGGTGCTTGCAGGGAGAAGGCTGCGACCATACTTTCAGGCTCACCCCATCATCGTCCGAAGTAGTCTGCCGCTACGGGATGTCATGAAGAGAGTTGATCATTCGGGAAGGCTCTCCAAGTGGTGCATAGAGCTGGGCGAACACGAAATCACGTATGAGCCTCGGAAGGCCATAAAAGCTCAAGCACTGGCAGATTTTATCGCCGAAATACCCACCACTGAGGAGAGCCATTCAGATCCAAAAGAGGGTGAGCCAGAATGGACCTTGCACGTAGACGGAGCCTCGGGGTCCGAACACCAGGGAGCTGGAGTAATTATCAGGGGCCCCGAAGGCCTGGAGGTAATGAAGGCTATCAAGTTCAGCTTCAACGTCACCAACAATGTAGCTGAGTATGAAGCCCTCATAGCGGGATTACGCTTGGCCAGAAAGATTGGCGTGAGAAACTTAAAGGCTCACAGCGATTCCCAGCTGGTAGTTCGGCAGACGGCAGGAGATTATGGGGCGAAGGACCCAATCTTGGCAAAATATCATGAGCTAGTAGCAAAGCTCATCCAAGAGTTTGACGCCGTACGGATCGAAAATGTACCTCGGCGGAATAACACTGAGGCAGATTGCTTGGCGAAGTCGAAAACATACACCGAGGTGCTAGACCATCCGAGCATCTCAGTGCTGAGCATGATGACCTCGGGAACAGGGTGGAAAGATCCAATAAAAAGATACCTCGCAGAGAATTTGCTCCCCGAAGACCCCGGCGATGCTGCAAGACTGCGAAGACGCTCCGGAAGATTCTTCCTGATTGGCGAAGAGTTATACCGGTAGGGATATACGAACCCGCTGCAAAGATGTGTGAATGAAGAGGATACTGAAATGGTCCTTGAAGAAGTTCACGAAGGCATGTGTGGTCCACACATTGGAACTGATGCCCTTGCAGCAGTGATACTCCGCCAAGGATACTTCTGGCCTACCCTGAGAAAGGACGCAAGACAGTTCGTCCGGAAATGTGGTAGCTGCCAGAGACACGCGAAAATCCAGAGGACACCCTCGGAAATGGTAACTTCGGCAGACTATCCTTGGCCCTTCGCAGTCTGGGGTATAGACCTTATTGGGCCACTCCCCACAGCACCCGGAGGCGTGAAATTCTGCGTGGTAGCAGTGGACTATTTCTCAAAATGGGTGGAGGCAGAACCACTAGCAACTATCTCGGCAAAAGAAGTGCAGAAGTTCGTATGGAAGAACATCGTATGCAGATTTGGCATACCGAGGGTACTAGTAGCTGATAATGGATCCCAATTCATAGACAAAGGATTCCAAGAATTTATCAGCGACCTCGGAATAAAGATGCACTTCGCCCCAGTAGCTCACCCCCAAAGCAACGGGCAGGTGGAAGTATCGAACAGGACCATAAAAGATGGCCTGAAAAAGAGACTAGGGGAAGCCAAGGGGAAATGGCCGGGAGAACTCCAAAGTGTATTATGGAGCTACCGAACGACGCCCCGAAGAGCCACAGGGGAGACTCTTTTCTCACTCGTCTTCGGAACAGAGGCCATTATCCCAGTAGAGATAGTTCAACCTTCAGTACGGGTGCAAGTATTTGATGAAGGTGGTAACGACCTCGGTCTGAGAACCAATCTCGATCGTGTGGCCAAACACAGAGAAATAGCCGAGCTGAGAGGTAAAGCTTTCCAGCAAAGAGTGGCCGTGGCCGTAAACTTACGGGCCAGGCCAAAAGAAATCAAGAAGGGAGACCTCGTTCTCCGAAAGGCCGACTTCGCACCCCGAAGGCCATCCCACGGAGTACTTCGCGCAAACTGGGAAGGACCTTATCTGGTTCTCGCCGAAGTACGAAAAGGCGTGTACAAGCTTGGCGACGCCGAAGGCGTAGAATTGAAAAATACTTGGCACTCAGACGCCTTGAAAAAATTCTACGCCTAAGGTTGAGCGGAGGATTATGTTGTACAAAAAATATTCTAAGTACAGAAGTATCTTGAGAAAAATTCTTAAGTGTACAAAATTGTGCAAGACAGAATTCCGCGAAGATGCTCGCCAAGATAAAGCGCAGATTCCGCGAAGTCCCTTGAGCCTCGCTCGGGAAATAAAGCGTAGATATGGCTTTCCGAAGTCCCTTGAGCCATCACGCTCGGGAAAGATGGAAAACAAAAATATCGCAGAAGTACTCGCCGTAGCCAGCGCAGAGATAATTTCCTGAGCTCCCTTGAGCGAACGTGCTCGGGAAAATGGGAAGTGAAAAATCTCGCGGAAGGTTTTCCGAACTCCCTTGAGCAAATATGCTCGGGACACCTGGAAAAACAAAAATTTGACTGAAGGTTTTCCGAAGTCCCTTGAGCAATCATGTTCGGGAAAAATTGGAAATGCAAAAGCCTGCAAAAAGACTTAGTCAAATTTTCTCAGACTTTCCAGAATGTCTCTCGAGTAAAACGCACTCGGGACAAAGGAAGGTAAAAAAGTTTCTTTGATCGCAGGTTTTCCGAAGTCTCTTGAGCGAACGTGTTCGGGACAATGGAAATAAAGAAACTTGAAGAAACACTTAGCCAAAAAATCTTCATTAAGAGCAAAGCTGCCTTACAGTAAAGAAGTGCCCGAAGAAGGAGTACAAAATAGAAGGGAAGGAAAAGGGGCCCTAAAATAGCCTAAGGGTTCGCGGCGTCCCGAGAGCCACTCGCTTGCCCGCCCTTTTCCACCACCTTTGGCGCTGGAATTGAAGGAGGAAGGTTCAAATGTTCGACCTTGGACCATTCCCACCGAGGTCCCCCAGGAATGTTTAGAGCCTCTAGAAAAGAGAGGTCCAGATCTGGGAACCTCTGGAGAACCTGGTGCCGAGCGAGGCAGAAGCCGTCCTGAAACGCGACCTTGTTCATTTGATCAGACTTGTTCTTCTTAAGCTCAAGGTCGTCAAGCTCGTCCTTCAGATCCCCGACCTCCTCTTCCAGCACCTTTATCCGCTCCTCCCCCTTCGGCTCCTTCTTCAAAGACTGGACCTCGGCTTGAAGGGTTTTCTTCTCAGACAAGAGCGTGACTATGATATTCTCTTTTTTTGCCTTGTCTTGGAGAAGGTCTTGGTTTGCAGCGCGCAGCCCCGCCACATGATTGCGGAGGTCGGCAATCTTCAGGGAGGAGTCCGCCATCAAGACTTCCTTCTCCTTTCGGAACTCCTCCCGAAGGGTGGCAGCTTCCTCCTTCGCAGCATCTGCCAGCTGCTGGTTCTTGGCGGTCAATTCCGAGCACGTCGCTTTCGCCTTTTCTAGGGCCTCTAAGGCCGAAGCTCGGAATGCCGTCTGCCTGGCTACCCGAACTCGGAGAAAGCCGGCGTACCCCAGCAGCTGCGAAGAAGATAAAACGCAAGGTCAGTAAGAGCCAAACACTTAGGAAAAAATTGAAGGGGAAAAGCTGTGAAGGATATACCTGAGCAGCATGCTCGGTGATCTTTGCGGCGAGGGTGTTATCCCCCGGATGGGCCGCCGCTATAGCCTTGAAGGAGGCCTCGGTGAGCACCCCCTTCGAAATCTGCTTAGCCATTTCAGGACAGTCCTCGGAGTACAAGTTCATGTCCTCCGTGAATGTCCAGAAAGGCTCCTTTGGTATCTTCCCTTGCGGGACTTTGGCGTCGCGACGGGCCCTCGCCTTCGCGTGTTCGGCCGCCCAGTTCGGGGTAAGTAACTCCCCTGCAGGGCGAAAAAGAGAAGCAGGTCAGAGACAAAGGCAATTCCAGAAAAAACAAAGGAAGTACACTTTGTCTGGAAACAAACCTGGCGGAACCTCGACAACAACGTCCTCGGAGTCCTCGGCCTCCTCGGCCGAAATGCCCTTGCCCTTCTGCTTGCGCCGCTCCTCGGCAGAAGGTACTTCTACCACTACATCAAGGAGGGCCTGCGACGCAGTAGGACTTTGAGGAGGGACGTCGGTTGAAGGGACCTCGGAAGCAGCAGCCTCAGGCGCCGGAATCTCGGCTGTCCCAGGCTCCTCAGCAGTCTCCTCGGGAATTTCTTCTAGAGGAACCTGGGGACCTCTCTTTGTCCTCGTTTCCTCGAAGGTCTTCTTCGCCCGCGACCAGTAGACTTCCGCCTTCGGGAAGCCGCCTTCTTTGTCTGATCGCCCTTCTCCACTTGGCCGGAGAAAAGGGACTTGTAATAGGCGGCAGTCCCGTCGCCCATCTCTGAAAAAGGAGAGAAACATCAGCGTAAGTCCGAGGAAAAAACAGCAAAGGAGTAGAAGATGACTCACTTTCGGCAAGCGTTTCGAAAGAAATCTCCTCCTTAAGAAGCTTGACCAACCAGGAATCTTTCCCGGCGATGGCAGGAGCTGGCATCCCGAGGTCAGTCTCGTGCTCCTTTACCACCTTTAGTTCCCGAAGGACCTCTTCGGTCATCAACTTCCAGTTGATTGGAAAAGGGTAAAGGGCGCGCGGAGCGACCTCGGGATCCCAGTCAGAGACAGCCCGAATGCGGGCGTCGAAATCCGCGAACACGGGAGCCAACTCTGGGGTCAGCAGCATCCTCGGATCAACAACGTCCACATCCAGTGTTCCCTGAGCCCATTTGGTCAGAACGTACGACCAGGCCTCGTCCATCTTCAGGAAGAAGAACTTCTGTTGCCACCCCCGCCAGTTGCCACCCCCGCCAGCTATCCTTAGTGGCGAAGGTGAACATGAATTTCTTGCTCCCGGATCCCCGAGGTAGCATGAAATAGAAGCCACCCTTCGGGACCACAGAGAGCTTGTAGTACTGCATAAAGATTATAAAATGGGGTTCTATCCCGAAGACGCCACACATGCAGAGGTAGGCGTTAAAATAGCAGAACGAGTTCGGGGGAAGCTGGTTCACAGCAATGCCATGAAATTTGCAGAACTCGCACACCATCTTTGGGGGAGGATACCGAAGACCGGCCTTCAGCTGGGCTCGGAAAACGGTAACCTCCTTACTATGGTTTGAAAAAGCATAATGGCTAGAACGAGGCAGCCTAGTAATGGCGTAAGAGGGAAGAAAGAATTTTTTCTTCCACCTCTCTAACTTTGCAGGGGTGGTGCAACAAGGATGGGCTAAAAGAGGCTGCCAGCTCTCAGGAATGGGCATTTTCGACATGAAAACGAGTTTGAAAATGGAAGAAAATAGTTTCCAGAGAAAAACTCAGAAGAACACAGGGATCAAAACGCGCTGGAAAACAAAAACCCACCGAAAGATTTGCCAAAATCTGAGGACGCCATCGTAAAAGTTGGCTGGAAAAAAAGCTCTGATCAAGGTAGCTCCGCCACAGAAAGCAAGAAAGTGCAAGAACAGGGGCAAAGCAGAGAAAAGAGCAGAAGAAAGAGCAAAAGGAACTTATGATGGAATGGGCTATTTATTAGCCAGAGGTGGGTAACCGAAACATCGTCATAAGTACCCTTTGCAGGCGAACCGTCGCCGTAACTGCCATCTACACCTGAAAAGGCGCGCCCTCTGTAAACGACGCGACTCTCCTCCAGTGGCAAAGCGCCACGTGTCAACCGCTGCGCAAAAATAGGGGACACGTCCTCCAAACGTCCCTTGAAAACTGGGACACGTCTTCTGACATCCTTGGAAAACTGGGACGCACCGCTCAGACTGACACGCTTGGCCAAACAGACCTGCAGAAACAAGGAGCAGGCCAACTCGAGGACGCCAAGAGACGGGCTATGGCCGAACAGCCCATGACCTTCGGCAAGAGGTGTATCTTCGACACAGGCTCCACCTCGAAGACACCAAAGAACAGGCCAACAGGCCAAGGCCAAAGAGCCCATGATCTTCAGGCAAAAGGCGCATCCTCGGAACAGGTTAAGCTTCCAAAGAGACTCCCATACACAACCTTGGAAAGAGATGCAAAACCGAAGTCTACACTTCGGCTTTCCAAAGGGGGGCATGTGATAGCCAAACGCTATCGCCTCGATCTGGCCGAACTCCCTGCCACAAGAATGGCCAGAAGAAGCTGGCGCTACCCGAGAAAAGGTGTGATCATGCACCTCGGGAGATAGCCGAAGAGCTCCGAGCCCGGCACGCCAGGAAAACCCAAGGACACTACTCGCCCCCCCAAGGTTGTGAACAGATCACCTTCGGAAAAGCGGCACCAGATATAGCGAGCCGAACATGATATCCTCGAAGGCGGAACTCCCTGAAACTGGGAACCCCCGAACTGAGGGCTTGTTTCCCGAAGAGGCTCTGTCCGTACCAAAGGACGACCTCACCCTGGGACCTTGGGAGTACGGCAGGAGCATTTATGGAAGCATTTAAGGAAGCCTCTGACACGTCCTTTCACAGACGTCACAAGCCGCCTCAAAAGGTGCTCTGACACACGGACGCCATCAGAATCACATCATGGACCATCTCAGCACATGGCTCAAGGCAACCTACTACCAGCTATCTGTCTCCTACGCCCAGAAATTCAGGAACATCCGACCGAACACGTGTCGTTATCTGAACGGGCTAGGCACTCCTATAAATACCAGGAATTAATACTTGGCAGGGGGCCGGTTGAAAAAACACTGCTCCCACACTCTGAGAAAATTACCAGGCGAGACTCCTCAGCCCTTTGTGCTATTTTCTCTGCCTTTCTCTCAGCCACCACTGACTTGGGCGTCGGAGGCTCCCCCCCCGGAAAAACACTCCGGGGGCTTCCTAACCCTTTGTCTCTGAGCTTTCAGGCACTCTCCTTTGGGCGATTCAATCCACCAGGCGTTCTTCCTCCCAGAAGTCTCCCCTCCAGTCATCATGACTCTAAACGATGAGGCCCATGGCCATCAATCGTTGAACCAAGCCAAGCATTAGGCCCATTTTTATGCCATGTGACACCTAACTAATTTTTGCATGCCTCAACTAGTTGGCCAGTTGTCTAACCGGGTCAAAACTTCAATATGAAGTCAAAGCTAGTGTACTTGGTGGAGGAGTATCGGGTTCTTGATGATCCATGGTGAATTTTTGATGATTTGAGCCAAGGTTGAAGAATTAAGCTCACACTTGTTGTGTTCGACCATAGGCGACCAAGGAGGCTTGGATTGAAAGCTTGATTCTTGCATTCAAGTATTGGTCAAGAGCTAAGGATAAGAATAGGTAAGGATTCACTATACTATACTTTATTTTGGTATTGTTCCATGTTCAAGTGAGTATTAGGCTTCTAAGTGATGGTATATTGAACTAGATGAGCTTAGAATACCGTAGGGGCTATGTTCTACCTTTGGGTATATGCATGATATGTTTTCTAGCTAGCTAAGTAAAGGCAAGTACTAAAGTTCTAACATAGGCAGGCTAGCCTATGGGCGAATCTGGAGCTTTATGTGCAATGGTGATTGGAGGAAGTGTGAATCCGAAGTGATATGGTGTGCTCTTGCTAGTATTGTGTTGTCCAAGACCAAGAATCTTGTGTGTGGTGTGTGAGTTGCATGCTTTGGTGCTTTGTTTGTGCTTGCTGACCTTTATTAATTAGTTAGTTGTTATACATATATATATACTTGTGTATATATGTGTTTTTGTGTCTTTATGTCTTTTTATGCAGGTTGAGCTAGCTTATGGGAGGTTAAGTCTTCGGACTTAACTAAATAAGGTCATAAGAGTTGTGCAAATCCTTACTGAGTTGTGTATATAACTCATGCCCCGTATTTATGTGTTTATAGGAAAGGAAAGAAAGCTCATTAAGTACAAAGTACAAGTCTTATGTAAATGCAAGCTCACATGTTTGAGTGCTTGCAGGCCTTGTGAGTAGATTGTGGGACAAGTCTAGAATCATGGATGTATGCTCATGGGCTATAGTGATGTGGCTTGCTTTATTGATTATGAGTCTAGTTGTTGGACTCTTTCTACAAGTTATGTTTTTATATTATATGTTCAAGGTGGCTTTCGGGTATTTCTAAGTACAATGGAATGTAAAGGACAACAATGTTGAACTAAGAATTTTGAGTGCTCTTGGTTGTGCACCAAGGGCATGTGCACTAATTTAGTGTGTATCTTATAGAGATAGCCTTGGTTGGCTTACTAAATATATGTGTATGATAATGTTGGATACTAAACCTTATGTTGTGAAGTCCATGTGAACTCTTGGTTTCTAGTCCATGTATGATTGAACCTTTTTCAAACTTTCTTGTGCATGAGACATAAAAGTATGTGATTTCAAAATCCTAATGGAATGGGCTTCTTGGTTGTCATGCATTGTGGTTGCACGCTTGATGGGCACACAAGTAACCACATGAAAGTTAATTTGGAATCTTGCTTTGTGAGGCAAGTAACTGTCATGGGCTTACTTGTTTAGAGTCCTGGGGCGCCTCCTAGTGTCCTAACCCTAAGGATTGTACATGTATGATTGGATAATACCCTTAGCTGAGCAACAAACACATTCACAAACCATGTTGGTGCAAATATGATACATAGGTCTTAGTGTCCTTAAAGGACACATTTGGCTAGTGATATGTGCGCTCTGGCAGGGGCCTGTGCAGGGCGTAACATCTTAAGTTAGTCTGTTTGGTGCAAAATTTTAGTTAAACTAGTTTTTCATTGGCGTGAAGGAAAAAATAGGAAGAACCTCATTTGCCTTGCCAAAAATGCAAGATACAAGTTACAAGTCCAGGTGGGTAGTACATATGCACAAATGTCCAGGTGGGTAGTACATATGCACAAGTGTCCTGGTAGGCCTACCTTCGGGCCTCTTAGACACATGCTAGGACACATATTCTAGTGCACACATAGGTTACATTTCTTGAAGGTAGAAATTGATAAAACATCATCTACATTGCCAATAATATGATGTACAAAAACAAGTTCAGGTGGGCATACACGCGTGTCTTGGTAGGCCTACCTTCGCATGCTAAGACACATGCACTTGTGCACTTACGAGCCACTTTTACATACACTTAGTTACAACTTTGCCATTCTTTACTAGCTTTCCTAGGCACTAAAATAAGACAAATAGTAGCTAGTTTCCACTCCAGCAACAAGTGCCTACAAGCAAACAAAATACATGCTTGGTCATATTACCTTTGTGAGCACAAGTTGATTACCAAAGTTTATATGATCAAAACATACCTGCAAGCCTACAAAATAGTCAAAACCCATGAGAGACACACTTAATATGCCAATATTTTCCTTGAGACAAGAAGATACAGGGCATGAATGTTGCATTCTCAGTAAGGGCCAAATGCAGCACTATGTGCCTATATTTCCATGTACTTAATACAACACTTAGGCATTAAGCCTTTCTCTAAAGCCAAGCTGCATCGAAAGACATAAAAGAAAGCCACACATATAGACCAATATGCTAATCATATAATGAGGGGCCAACACATGCATCCAAACATAAAATCACACAAACACACACACACACACTAGAACTATAGCTTAATAGCCTCTGGCTTAATAAGCATTTCCCTAGTGCAATATTTGTTTGATTACTTGAATTTAGGTTTTCTAGCTTAACAACATAGAGCTCCAAACTTTAATTTGGGTTGGTGTCACCTAGGAAAGAGTCCTAATGCTTGCTATTTATACATATTCTAGCTAGAAAGACTATAGTATCCGAAGGTACCCTAGCCCCTAAATAGCACATGGATTCATTTGGCTTCTAGCCATCACCTAAGGCCTTTCTTTCCTCAAGAACACCTAGAACTCATTCTAAATTCAAGGGAAAGATACAAATTTGAACCCTTACAAAAAACCATAGCGTTTAGTAGCCTAGCAAAGCTTCATTCTACCAAGTTCTCACTAACTTGTAACCAAAGGAACCTCATCTGCCAAAGATTTTCACTTGATTTCACCTTCTTCCTTCTTAGAACTCTTGGTTATGATGGGTTTTGGGAGCCAAACAGCGTAGCGGAATTTAACCGAAACCCTCCAGGATCCAAGTGAAACGGGGTAAACCGGGTGTTCGAAAATTTTCATACCTAATTTTCGGTTGAGATCTCTCACTCAACTGCAGAGTCAAATCACAAAACCTGAATAGTTGACGTGTTCAGGCTCTCTATGGTATCCACACGAGCCTCTTGGGATCACCACGCTTCCACCACGTCCCGGTAGATGCGTTTTTCTTACGCTTGCAGTGCTAGCTTGCGTCCTCCAAGGAATTGCAAGAGAAGAGTGTGGCTGTCCTTTTTGGAGGCTAGGGCAAAGAGACCTGCGAATTTCTCACTTAAAAGTTGTATTTATAGTGAGACTCAACTTCCAGGCCTAATGGGTTTCAAAGCCCTAATCCAATTAGGATTTAATTTTGGGCTTAATAATGGCTCAACTCTTGGGCCCATTATTAAAACGAAATTAAAGTGAAACCATAACCCAAATAATTAGCCCATGCACTCTAATGATCCAAATAGCTCTATGTGTGCGACCCAATAGGCTCTTGCCATGTTGGCAATGATCATAAATCACATTTATGATCATAAGCAATGAGCGGTGTCTAGCAACACATCATTGCTACCCAAGTGACAAGATTGTCGATGATTCGACTAAACCTTTATGATCATCACCGATATATGCCATTGTCCCTTTGTCCAAGATATCAAGACTAAGCACGAGACATGGAATGTGTCACTCTCGTATAGCCCAATCTTTGGTTTCTTGATTACCGAGTAGACCAACTTAAACTGATGACATTGATATCGTATATCAACTCATCCGAGCATGGCCATGCATTTTTCTAAGTCTCACTCTATCAAGGGGCCCGAAGATATCACTCCCGTTACATAGGAGGGACAAATCCCATCTTGATCATACAAATCCCTCCGCATGATATGTGACATACCCAATGACCTCCTTCAAGTTCACTCAGTTACGAGCAACAAAGGAAAGTATCAAAGTATGTGACTCACATGTAGGGAACCTTGATGATCTTAGGTCGAAGGACTACATATACCATGATCACTATGAGAATCACTTATGACACTCATATAACGATCCATGTAGTGTTCTCATGGTGGGTCGGTCCAGTACACAAGTTCTCCAACTTGTACCCATATGTAGACTACATATCTCATATTAGTCTCCACATATGCTAGTCGTTATGTATTATTGCAACCCGCTCCACAATAATACTAGACCAGGGACGTTTAAGAATATCATTATTCTAGGGTTACAATTATGTTTGTTAAGTTACGCAGAAACAAAACAACAAACATAATTGCTGGATTAATGCCTTAATAAAATATCATGACTCAATGTGCAAAAATACAATCATCTCATGATTGGCTTTTGGGCACAACACTAACAATCTCCCACTTGCACTAAAAGCCAATCATCCATGTATCTAATACCGATGGACCTAGAATGGCTATCATGCTTTTGCTGCGTAAGGGGCTTTGTCAGTGGATCAGCAATGTTGCTATCTGTCGAAGTCCTGCATATCCTTACATCACCCCTCTCGATGATCTCCCTGATGAGATGATAGCGTCGGAGTATGTGTTTGGATCGCTGGTGAGATCGAGGTTCCTTAGCCTGTGCGATTGCTCCATTGTTGTCACAATAGAGCTCTATCGGGTCGGCAATGCTTGGAACCACTCCAAGTTCAGTGATGAACTTCTTGATCCAAACTGCCTCCTTCGCAGCATCAGAGGCGGCAATGTACTCAGATTCTGTTGTAGAGTCAGCTACTGTCTCTTGCTTTGAACTCTTCCAGCTCACAGCACCACCACCAATACAAAACACATAACCAGATTGTGATCTAAAATCATCCTTATCGGATTGGAAGCTTGCATCGGTGTAACCCCTTACAACGAGCTCATCTTCACCTCCAAAGACCAAGAATGCATCCTTAGTCCTTCGTAAGTACTTAAGGATGTTCTTAACAGCTGTCCAGTGACTCTCACCGGGGTTCGATTGGTACCTACTCGTCATGCTCAAAGCATATGAGACATCGGGACGAGTACATATCATGGCATACATGATAGATCCAATTGCTGAGGCATATGGAATCTTACTCATGCGCTCTCTCTCCTCAGGTGTACTCGGACACTGAGATCTAGAAAGAGTTATACCATGTGACATGGGCAAGAATCCTTTCTTGGAATCTTGCATGCTAAACCTCTTTAGCACCTTGTCAATATATGTACTTTGACTTAGGCCAAGAAGCTTTCTAGATCTATCTCTATAGATCCTGATGCCTAACACATAGGCTGCTTCACCCAAGTCCTTCATAGAGAAACATTTCCCTAGCCAAGTCTTCACAGACTGTAGCTCAGGAATGTCATTCCCGATGAGTAGTATGTCATCTACATACAACACCAAGAAGACAATAGCGCTCCCACTAACCTTCTTGTAGACACAAGGTTCATCTTCATTTTTGATAAAACCAAACTCTTTGATTGCATCATCAAAATGAAGATTCCAACTTCGAGAAGCTTGCTTCAGTCCATAAATGGACCTTTGCAACTTGCACACTTTATTGGCATTCTCAGGAGTGACAAAACCCTCAGGTTGTGTCATGTACACATCCTCAAGTAGCTTTCCATTTAGGAATGCAGTTTTGACATCCATTTGCCATATCTCATAATCATAGTGTGCAGCAATAGCAAACAAAATTCGGATGGATTTAAGCATAGCAACTGGTGAAAAAGTTTCATCATAGTCAATACCATGAATTTGCTTGAAACCTTTTGCAACCAATCGTCCCTTAAAGGTAATCACATTACCATCCATGTCAGTTTTCTTCTTGAAAACCCATTTGCACCCTATGGGTTTTACCCCTTCAGGTGGGTCAACCAAAGTCCATACTTGGTTTTCATACATGGATTCCATCTCGGATTTCATGGCCACTAGCCACTTCTCAGAGTCAGGCCCCGACATAGCTTGTTGGTAGGTTGTGGGCTCATCCTGATCCATGAGCATCACATCACCAGTGTGAGTCATGAGAAATCCATATCTCTCAGGCTCACGCCGAATCCTACCAGACCTACGTGGGCTCTGTGCTACAGGAACAGACTCTTGAACCACAACATCTTGTGGTGTCTGTTCAGGTTCCATTTCAGGTTCGATGTCTCCTTGTTGTTCTTGAATTTCTTCAAGTTCTACTTTCCTCCCACTAGTTCCTTTAGAGATAAACTCTTTCTCTAAAAAGACACCAGTTCGAGCAACAAACACTTTTTGCTCAGAAGGATTGTAGAAATAGTAACCCTTTGTTTCTTTGGGATACCCAACAAAAAGGCATTTTTGAGATTTGGGCCCTAGTTTGTCAGAGGATTGACGTTTCACATAAGCGTCACAGCCCCAAATCTTCATAAAAGACAAATTGGGACGCCTCCCACTCCATATCTCATATGGTGTCTTTTGAACCGATTTAGATGGAACTCGGTTTAGTGTAAAAGCGGCTGTCTCTAGAGCATGTCCCCAAAAGGAGTTTGGAAGGTCAGCTTGACTCATCATAGAGCGAACCATGTCTAACAGAGTTTGATTTCTCCTTTCAGATACACCATTCCATTGAGGTGTACCTGGTGGAGTGAGTTGTGATACTATACCACACTCCTTCAGATAGTCAAGGAATTCTCGATCCAAGTACTCTCCACCTCGATCTGATCGAAGCACTTTGATACTCTTCCCGAGTTGATTCTCTACTTCATTCTTGAATTCTTTGAACTTTTCAAAGGATTCTGACTTGTGTCTCATAAGATACACATAGCCATATCTGCTGAAGTCATCAGTGAAAGTAATGAAGTATTGGAAACCTCCTCTAGCTTGTGTAGACATAGGGCCACATACATCACTATGTATGAGTCCTAGTAAGTCATTAGCCCTTTCACTTTGCCCTATGAATGGGGCTTTGGTCATCTTGCCCAACAAACATGACTCACATGTCTCATATGATTCAAAATCAAATGAGTCCAAGAGTCCATCCTTATGGAGCTTGGATATGCGGGTCTCATTTATATGGCCCAAGCGACAGTGCCAGAGATAGGTCGGGTTTGAATCATTTAATCTGACCTTCTTGGTATTCACATTATAGATTGGATCTTCGAGGTCTAGAACATACAACCCATTGCTAAGTTGAGCACTACCATAAAAGATTTCATTCAAATAAATAGAACAACATTTGTCCTTTATTATAAATGAAAAACCTTTCTTGTCCAAACAAGAAACAGAAATCAAATTTCTACTAATAGTAGGCACAAAGTAGCAGTTGTCTAATTCTAAAACTAATCCACTAGGTAAAGTGAGAACATAAGTCCCTACGGCTAAGGCAGCAACCCTTGCTCCATTTCCAACACGTAGGTCCACTTCACCTCGGGCCAATCTTCTACTTCTACTTAGATCCTGCACATTTGCACAAATGTGAGATCCACATCCAGTATCCAATACCCAAGATGAGGAAGTAGAAAAGTTAGCCTCTATAACAAAAATACCTGAAGTGGAAGTCTTACTTCCCTTTTCCTTAGCAAGTTCTTCAAGATAGAGCTTGCAGTTGCGCTTCCAGTGTCCAGGTTGCTTACAATGGAAGCACTCCCCTTCCTTTGCCACACCACCCTTTGGTTTCAGTGCAGCTGAAGAAGAACTAGCATTGGACTTTCCATTAGCTTTATCCTTCTTCTTGTTGGCTTTTCCCTTTCCCTTGCCCTTTTGAACCATCAAAATGGGCTTAGCCTTCTTAAGGTTTTGCTCAGCAGTTCTCAACATGTTGAGCAATTCAGGAAGGGACTTGTCAAGGTCATTCATGTTATAGTTCATGACGAACTGACTGTAGCTTTCAGGCAACGATTGCAGGACTACATCAATAGCCAACTCTTTCTGAAGAACAAATCCCAAATTCTCAAGATTCTCAATGTACCCAATCATCTTGAGCACATGAGGACCCATGGGACTTCCCTCAGACATCTTGCACTGAAACAATGCCTTACAAGGTTGTCTGAGGCATCCTCGGTTTTAGGCAATTCGGTGATAAAGTCTGCTGAAGCCTAACCTTTGATGGCTTTTCTTGCTTCATAAACAATGTCGTATTTGCCGAGCTCGATACACCATTTTGACAGCCACCTGAAATGATCCACCTTTTTCATGACATCTCAAAGAGGTAGGTTACTTCGAACCGTAATAGAATGTCCTTAGAAATAAGGCCGGAGCCTTCTACTTGCCATGACTAGGGCGTAAATGGCCTTTTGCAATAGAGGGTACTTGACTTTGGCATTGTGCAAGGATTTGCTCACATAATATACCGGCCACTGTTTTCCTCCTTCTTCCTTCACTAGTACCAAACTAACTGCCTTTTCGGTGACTACGGGGTAGAGGATTAGAGGCTCTCCTTCCCGTGGTTGCCGAAGTATGGGCAGATTGGTTAAGTAGCTTTTAATTTCATCCTAGGCCTTTTGGCAATCTTCGTTCCATGGATGTTCCTAAGGGCCGAGGTTGCCTTCATTCATTGCTGCTTTGGTGAGCACTTTGAAGAATGGTCTACACTGATCTCCATATCTGGAGATGAATTTGCTAAGGGTCGTAATTCACCCTGTAAGCCTTTGCACATCCTTGGTCGTTGTGGGAGTTTAGAATCCTAGCAAAGTATTAACCTTTTCTGGGTTGGCATCAATTCCTCTTTCGGATACCATGAACCTGAGGAATTTGCCAACAGTGACCCTAAACACATACTTTTCGGGGTTGAGACGGATTCCAAATTCATGAAGCTGGTGGAATGTTTCTCCCAAGTCTATGATATGACTACTAGGTTGTTTACTCTTAACTATCATATCATCGACATACACTTCCATATTTCTCCCAATTTGGGAGCTGAATACCCTATTCCTCAGCCTTTGGTATGTGGCTCTTGCATTTTTTAGGCCGAAAGGCATTCTAACATAATAGTAGGCCCCGACTTCGATAATGAAGGCGGTTTTTTCCTCATCTTCAGGATCCATCCGAATTTGGTGGTATCCGCTGAAAGTGTCGAGGGAGCTATGTAGACCATATTCGGCAGTGAAGTCTACCAATTAGTCTATTGGTGGTAGAGGATATGAGTCCTTTGGGTAGGCATCGTTTATATTTTGGAAGTTGATGCACATTCAGAGTTTATTGCTCCCTTCCTTTGTAGCTACAATAAAGTTGCTAAGCCATTCAGAGTACTTGGCCTTCCTTATTATGCCTACTTCCATTAGTCGTTGAACTTCTGTTTTAACAAAATTATTCTTGTGCACCGAGAGGCTATGCTTTTCTTGTCAGACAGGCTTTGCGTTCGGGCACACTTTAATGCTATGCTGAATTATACCCGGGTCTACTCCAGGCATATCCTTCGAAGAGTAAGCAAATAGATCTTTTTTCATTAATGGAAAGGATACAAGTTTTTCCTTGTCACCTTCAGCCAGTTTTTTCCCCATTCGGGTACTTCAGCCAGGGACAAGTTCTACATCTTCTGTTTCTATCTTTTCAAGACCACTTCTTTCTCCTTCCATCACATCTTCGCCGGTCATGCTCTTCTCCCCCGAAGTCTTTGTGTGATCTTTCATCATGCTCTGCCTTGCTCTCACAAAAGCTTTTCCTACTTCGGCTTGATCGATGGATATTTCTGCATCAACTTCTGATAGCCGAAGGGCTATCACCTCTATCTGACCCGAACTCAGAGCGTCAGGAAACTCGAGGATACTATTAGCCCCCCGAGGTACTAAACAGATCGCCTTCAGAGATGAAGAATCAGCTATCGCAAGCCGAAGAGGATCTCCCCGAAGGCGGAACCCTGAATCAGGGAACTCCTCGAACTACGGGCATATTTCCTGAAGGGGCATCATCCGCGCCAGAGGACGACCTCGTCCAGGGACTTCAAGAGTACAACATGAGCATTTAAGGAGCCTCTGACATGTTGCCCACAGACATTACAGGCCGCCCCAAATGGCGGTCTGACACACCGACGCCATCCAGGTCCCGTCACGACCTGTCACGGTTCAAGGCTCAAGAAACCGGCCACCGGCTACTTGTCCCCTACGCACAGAAATTCAGGAAAGATCTGACCGAACACGTGTTATGATCTGAACGGGCTGGAAATTCCTATAAATACCAGGAAATAAACCTGGGCAAATGATGGATCCTGGAGCAGACTCCTCTCCTTGAGAAAACAAACACGGGCAAGGCCTTTCTACTTTTCAGTATTCCTCCCCTATTTTCTTTCAGGACACTGAATTGGGTGTCGGAGGCTCTTCCCCGGAAACACACCCCGGGGACCTTCTGACCCCTTCTTCTGAGCTTTTCAGGCACGCTCCCTTGGGCAATCTGGCATTCGGGCGTTCTCCCCCTCAGGAAGTCCCTCCGCAAGTTACAATGTCATCTGATGAAGATGCCGCAGGGCATCAACTTCCTTCATGCCAAATGTGATTTTCAAGTATTTCGCATCTGAACGAATGTGAAGATTGCCTTGCATCTACCTCCTGAGGATGGCATTATATAAAGAAGAGAGTTGGACATTGGTCTACTTCCAATGAACTATTAGGTGAAGGTGGTGGACAACTCCTGGAAACCCATTATGGTTCCGAGTGCCAGAGAGTTGTACCACACAGTTGCTGGTCCTGACAGAGTGACTTCGAAACACTTGTAGAGGGTGGCATCGTCGGCACCATGCAATACCATGCTCTGCCTATACTTTGTCAAATGGGCCTAGGGGTCGCTGTGCCTATCATATGTCTCCAGATGTGGTACTCAGAAATTGCTAGGCATTGGTACCTCTATATTGGTACGGATGAAGGGGGACTCCCCTCTTGTGAAGTTCTCCAATAGCCTTGACCAAACAGGCTTTCAAGAGACCTGTTTTTCCTTTTCTAACCTCTCCAAGATTTTCTCCATTAGGACGGTAGTGATCTTCTTGTTGCTTGGGAACCACTGGCAAAGGAGAGTAGCATCGTCTTCTTGGTGAGTAACTTCATTGGCGTGGGGATAGGGACTTCTCTTCCGAGGATGGACTTCACCTGTGAGAGGTCTTGGGCTCTTTTGACCTTACTCTTGTAGCACGTCACCCCCTGGACGTTATGTTCTTCATTGAGGACTCTTCATGAGGGCTTCCATTGCCAGAGCTCCGGTGGGGTAACCTATGACTTTTCTCCAGACGGGCATCTGGAAAAGGTGCCTTTTTTGGAGGTGCTTGAGACCACCTTTGGTTGAGTTGTTGTGTCATTTCAGCCACGATAGAGTGCTAAAAGTGTTAGGATTATTCCCTAGTGCTTGGGCCAGGCCAAGAAAACAAAAGAAATGTTATGAAAAAAAACATGGAGATTTGTGAAAGCAAGTCATAGTGGTGTATGTGCTAAATTGAGGACTTTCGGGTTCTAAATGCACAAAAAAATGGCCATGGGATGATTGCAAGAAAATAAAATGGGAGGACTATAATGCACACTTGAACTAGTGATGCTAGTGAAACTACAAATTAAGAATGAAAGCTTTTGGCAATGCAAAGTTGTAAGGGGACTAGTGGGATACTAGGCCAATTTTTGGTAAATTTCAATGATAACCAGTCAAATCTTGTCTCCTGCTAAGGAATTAAGTCATCATTGCCTTGATTTGCCTAAATTGTACTTGTTATAGTACTCGGCCGAAATATACATGGGACTAATGGTCATTTTAAACTCTTTTAGTTAGTGCTTGGCATTGTGAGCCAAGAAACAATAATAATACCAAGAGTACCTATGTTTTAATGACTAAAACGAAGTAATGGAGCCATGGAGGGTTAAATGAGCCATGCAAATAAGTGGGGAACCATCATGGGCATTAGAACCACTTTCATCCCAAGCGGCACATGACCGGATGTGCATGTATCCACTTAAATGAAGGGAGATCATTTCGGTCAAGGCCTTCCCTTGTTGTGTTCTAGAAGTTTTGCCGAAATGGTTTCGGGCTAAGGTCAAGGAAAAAAGGATTGAAGCTTGAGTGAGGAAACAAGCTTCGGTTGTGTGATTTTGATTCCTTGAAGTGCTGCCATTGATGAATCAAGCTTGGTTCTTGAAAGCTCAAGTGGAACCGAGACGTTCGGGCTACATTTCGAGGTAAAGAAGTAAAGTTCACTTGGTTTCCTTAGAAATTTGTCCATGAAAAAATGATTTTTGTGATTAAGTGATGGTTGAAATGTGTTAGGAAGTTGAATTGAAGGACACATTTCGGACTCAAGCATAACCGAGAGGCTCAAGTTTTGATTGAGAAGGTAGGGTTCACTAATTTGCTTGTTCGCTTAGTAATATACCATGAATCAAGTGATAAAGTGGCTAAGTGATGGTCAATTTTGCTAAACGACCTTAGTTACTTAATGGGCTTGTTGAGATGATTTAGTTCTTGAGGGTTGATTAGCTAATCAATTATTGGCATGTGCTAGAAATCCTAGTGAATGAGGCCAATTTGCTAGGTATTTCGGAGCTCTAGTGGATGTGGACTATAATAGAGAAGTATGAGTGCAATGGTGCACAATGGGCACATGATATGGTTTCGGCTGAATGGTCATTGTGGTGTGTGAGTGTGTACCTTATGTGCTTGAGTGTTGTTTGCGCTTGTTAACCTCTTTACATTCATGTTCTTGCTTATATGTCTCGATTATGCTAGTGTGTTGTATATGTATATATATATTTTTGGTTTTGGTGTCTGTGTTTTATTTCTCGTAGGGCATTATGAGCTTGAGGAGGTTAAGTCTTGAGTTGTACACTCGGCTTAACTAAATAAACTCTTAATTGAGTTGTTATGGTAGTGAACTCTACTGAGTAATTGTTACGCATTGCCCATATTTTTATGTTTCAGGAAAGGACATTCGGCTTGAGTAGTATTGCTTGAGTACTAGTGTGTGTGTGCTAGTGTTGCTTGTGTGCTAAGGTATATGCCAATGTTGTGCTTAGCTTGATTATGTTACTACGTTATAATTCTTTGTTCAAGGTTTCGGCCAAACTTATGGTCTTAGTTGTGCAGGCTTGAAGAGTGTAAGACTGTCTAGGTGTGCAACCATGGATGTGTGGACTATTGCTCTGATAGTGGTCTTCACTTTTATGACAATGAACATGGCCATAGGACTTGTACTACAGTGTGTCTTGCTCTATGGCACACTTAAGGTTTTATTTGGAGAGTAATGGTCTCGGCTTGTAAGCATAATTTGGTGAACTTGAACCATGGTGAATCTTGGCATGTAGCCATGTTTTGTATACTCTGTAGGCTACTTTTGGTTGTGTATATGTATGTGTAGTCTCGGATATGCTTAGGTTTTGTGGTACTTGGAGTACCTTGGAATGCCAAATTATGTTTGTTAGTATGGTTTTGGATATGTAAATGATGAATGTTTATGGGCCAATGGGTGGCATGTTTATATGAATGGGAGATGTGTTTTATGTTGTGAACCTCTCATTTATTGTTCATGGCCGAATGTTCATTCGCACTCAAACTTGGGTTTTCAAACTTATTGATACCTTGGGCTTCCTTGTTGCCATACACTAAGTAGTACACTTGAGCTGCACACATCCTAGACACTTAAATACATTGTGTTAGTGTTGAGCCCAGAAAGCCAATCATGAGATGATTGTATTTTTTTGCACATTGAGTCATGATATTTTATTAAGGCATTAATCCAGCGATTATGTTTGTTGTTTTGTTTCTGCGTAACTTAACAAACATAATTGTAACCTAGAATAATGATATTCTTAAACGTCCCTAGTCTAGTATTATTGTGGAGCGGGTTGCAATAATACATAACGACTATCATATGTGGAGACTAATATGCGATATGTAGTCTACATATGGGTACAAGTTGGAGAACTTGTGTACTGGACCGACCCACCATGAGAACATTTCATGGATCGTTATATGAGTGTCATAAGTGATTCTGATAGTGATCATGGTATATGTAGTCCTTTGACCTAAGATCATCAAGGTTCCCTATACCTATGAAAGTCACATACTTTGATACTTTCCTTTGTTGCTCGTAACTGAGTGAACTTGAAGGAGGTCATTGGGTATGTCACATATCATGCGGAGGGATTTGTATGATCAAGATGGGATTTGGACAACACATATGTATCGGGAGTGATATCTTCGGACCCCTTGATAGAGTGACCTTTAGAAAAATGCATGGCCATGCTCGGATGAGTTGATATACGATATCAAGGTCATCAGTTTAAGTGAGTCTACTGTGTAATCAAGAAACCAAACCCGAGGCTATACGAGAGTGACACATTGCATGTAAAATGCTTAGTCTTGATATCTTGGACAAAGGGAAAGTGGGAGGACTAAGGTGTGATCATAAAGGTTTAGTGAAAAATCTATGGACAATCTTGTCACCTTGGGTAGTCAAATGATGTGTTGCTAGAGCCCGCTCATTGCTTATGATCATAAAGCCGATTTATGATCATCCACTAATGTGCCAAGAGCCTATTGGGTCAAAATAGAGCTATTTGGATCAAGGCAGTGCATGGGCTAATAATTTGGGTTCTTGGTTTCATCATAATTTCGTATTAATAATGGGCTTAATAGAAGAGCCAAGGTTAATTTTGACATTTCGGCCATAATTGGATTAGGGCTTGAAACCCATTAGGCCTGGAAGTTGAAGTCTCACGCTTGACTGAGAACTTCTAGTGATGAATTTATAAGGTCTCACTATACTTTACTTGAAAAAGGTACAGTTCCATCTTCTCTTGCAATTTCTTTGGAGTGATAGCAAGCTAGCACTGTGAGCGCAGAATGCCCTAGTTGCGGGATAGGTTTACCCTTGAGTGATATGAGAGGCTGTGTGGCTAGCATAGAGACTAATGAACAAGTCAACTGTTAAAGTTTGGTGATTCGACTCTACAGTTGGACTGAGAGATCTCAATGGAAAATTAGGTATGAAACTTGGATTGATATTGTGTGTTTACCCCGTTTCACTTGGATCCTGGAGAATTTCAATGTAAATTCCGTGTGAGTTGTTTGGCTCCCGGTGTAACACATTGAGTGTTTGCCTTCCTTGTTATGCAAGTTATATATTTATAGCCTTGCTTGTATATGCAATATATATGTTGTATACATTTATGTTGCATGGGTGTTTTTGTGTATTTGTTGCAGGGTAAGCCTGATTATGGGACGTCCCAGGCCATCGACTTAAGAAAATAAGACTCTAATGAGCTGAGTGAAATCCTTGCTGGGTTATATAACTCATAACAGTTGTATATGTATGTTTTCTAAAAAAAGATTTGGGTTAGCTTGTGTGCTAAGCTAGTACTTGGTTGGGCCAAGGTATGTGTAAGGTGAGAAAAGGCTTTGTTTGGTATCAGAGCAAGTCTTTTATATCTTGCCAAGCATTAGCCTCTACAGTTTTGCCACATATGTGTAGATTGTATAAGACTTGTATTATTGGATGTATGCTGAGGGGCTGCAGTTAAAGTGCAGGATTTGTTCATTAGAGGTCTAGTTGTAGAGGCTCCCTTTGCAAGCTAAGATTTTGTAGCCCATCAGATAAAGGGCTCTCAGGTACTTTTGCCTACAAAGGCATGTAATGTATGGTGGAACATGTTTTGGGTTTTGAGCCAAATGCCAGGTACAAGTACCTGGACCTAAGGAACTAGGCATTAGGAAAATGGAGGTATGATAGAGTCAGATATGCCACTGATGGCTCAACTGAACTTTGAATGTATGCCTTGGCTTAGGCCAAGCCCAAGACTAGGAGTTTGTATTTGTAGTAGATGTGTACGTTTGGAAGGAGAAGAAGGCCTGTTCAAAGAGCCAGTGGTATATGATGTGTCCAGTAAAGCTGGATCAAACAAGAAAAGGATGTTTTCAAATATGGATATGAGGCATCCCAGGGCCAGGCATTAGAATCAGAAGTTAGCTGGGAACACAAGAAAGACTTAGATGAGAAGACATTTAAATCCAGACCTTGATGATGCAAGATAATTATAAATGTTTACCTGGACTGGCCTCCTAAGAGCAGCTCCCAGCCTTAGCCATACAAGGACAGATTTAGAGGCTTGTGTCAAGGACAGAGAGAAGCTATAAGCTTAGGACTAAAGGACTGTAGCTAGAGGGATTTGCATTAAGTTTTGGTGTCTTTTGAGGAGGATGTGACCCAGATAGGTGCACTCGCTGGGGTATGTGTGGGGTGAGACAGGCTTTGAAAGTATCAGAGGTCACATTAAGTTATAAGGGTTTGTCTAGACACCTTCAGGCTTAGGTTTAATGCTTGCTTTGGTGGAGCATAGTACAAAGAAATACCAAGAAAGGAATGCAAGAGGAGGCCCCCAGCTAGGATAAAGATCTATGAGTGGGCAGATTTCCTTGAAAAACCCATCAGCAATATGTCAGTGAGGCCAATAATTGACCTGCAAGCAACAGGAGTTTGATCAATTTGAGCAGGGGGCCTAGTGTGCCATGGTATGAACAAAGGTTTAATAACCTGATCAAGGTATGCCCCTCAGTATGAAGGACAAGATGAGTTGAGAACCAAGAGATTTATCAGGGTTTAATTGGTGAGTTGGTATAGAGCCTCAGGGCAGAGGGAGCTAGGGTACTATTCTGTTATGTAAAGTGCCCTGGCACTTGAACAGGAGTTCAGGGAGCAATCCAGGAGTAGGCCTGGGAGTGGAAGTGTTTTAAAAAAAGGGCACATAAAAGAGGCCCAGGAAGAAAGTTGACCCAAGTGGAGGGAGGAAAGGAAATAAGAAAGAAAGAGGATCACAACCACAACAGTATGGTCCTCAGTGCAATACTTGTGGAAAGTTTCATGGCAACAAGCCATGTTTTAAAGCTGACTACTGGTTGCCACAAGTGTGGAGCACCAGACCACTGGGTCAGAGATTGACAAAGAAAGGTGAAGACAACAGGAAATTGCTGGGAAATTGTAATCCCAGGGGACCAAGAGGGCAAATCCCTATGCCCCAGATGAGGACCTAGGTGCCAGCCCAAGGAGGGAGGCTAGCACCAAGGACACCTCAGGAACAAAAGAGACCTGGTGCACTCCCAGGCAGGGTATTTCAGCTGGAATCCTCTAGAAAAGTGCAGGAAGCACCAGAGGCTGAGGATGCAGGTAGAGAGACTAGTCAGCAAAGGACTAGCAGGAGGGCCCTAAAAGGTACTATTTACTTTAATGGCCAGTTAGTGTCTGCATTGTTTGATACTGGAGCTTCATTGTCTGTAATTTCTAATAGCTTGGTTAAGGCCATGAATCTAGAAGTAAAATATATGACCAACATGTACTTGGTAAAAACAGCTGGCAATGAAGTTTTATTTACATATCACATGGTTGAAAACTGTGAGATCCAGATAGACAAGCTGAAACTGAGAACAAACCTCATAGTGCTAGACACATATGATTATGATGTGATCTTAGGCATGAATTGGTTAGGGGAGAATAAAGTGGTTATTGATTGTCATGCTAGACAACTGATAATGCCTGGTTGTATACCATATGACTTAGATAAGTCACTAGAGTTAGTTATGGATTACCAATTGGAAGTGCTGAAGCTAATAACTCTAGAAAGTGAGCATGAGTGCCTGGAACTTAATGACCAGGAAGCATCAGATGAACTTAGGCAGATACCTATAGTTCAGGATTACCCAGAAGTCTTTCCTACAGACTTGCCTGGATTGCAACCCCTGAGGGAGGTGGAGTTTGAAGTTAGATTAGTACCAGGAGTAACACCAGTATCTTTGGCTCTATATAGAATGGCCCTACCTGAAATGGTAGAACTGAGAAAGCAGTTAGATGAACTGCTTGAAAAGGGGTTCATTAGACCTAGTGTCTCTCCTTGGGGAGCACCTGTATTGTTTGTAAAGAAAAAGGATGGAACCTTTAGACTTTGTATTGATTACAGAAAACTGAATGCATTAACCATAAAGAACAAGTATCCTCTCCCAAGAATAGAAGATCTGTTTGTTCAGCTGAAGGGAGCAAAGGTGTTGTTATGGCCCTTCTAGGGGGAGGTGCAGTTGAGGAAGGTAAAGTGTTTTAAATTAAGTTTAGAAGCTTAATTTAAGTTTACATAGCAAGAATAGAGAAGTTTAGCAAAGTTCACTAAGTTCCGAGAAGAATAAGCACTGAACAAAGTTCAAGGGTAAAATGGTAATTTTGAAACCTGAATAGCCGGGACGAGTCCTGAGTGTTTTAAAATGAATTTTTAGAACTTAACTCTCAACCTTAACTCAAACTTGAAAAATAGACAAGAATTTAATCAAAAACTACTAAGTTACAAAGATGGGGGACCTAATTGCATTAAACTTGAAACCTTGATGATCTTGATGCTAAGTGAGGGTTTAAGAAGGGAAAGAGAAGGGGAGGCTGCCATAATCACGTTCTTAACCTTCCCTCACTCATTTCTCTCTCAAATTAAGCTTGGAATCAAGTGATCTTGGTGTCAAGAGGTGCAATTCAAGGTGGTTAAGTTTGGAGAAGTGATTTTCAAGCTTGGAATCATGTTTTTGAAGCTTGGAAGGGTGTTTTTCTCCATCCCCTATTTTTGAACGAGGTAAGAGTTGTGTTCTTGATTGAATTCATGCTATTTAGTTAGTTTGAAGCTTGGGTTTTGGTTAGAGAATGTAATTTTGATGTTTAGTGCCATTGTTTTGATTGGAATTTAGGTAGAACTTTGGTGAGCTTGGTTGAATGAAAAGAGGCTTGATTCTTTCTTGTTTCTTGGAAGTTAAGGTAAGGGAGTTGTGTTTTTAAGTTCATGGAATGCCATTAGCTAGGATTTTCTTGAGAAATTTGAGTGGTTTTAGCTAAGGCATTAAGGAAACGTTTTGGTTGAATTATGGTGGACTAGAGGAATTGGGAGGATTGGATTGATGTTACAAGACATCATAGCTTAGCTTCTGATAGTTGGTTGTGTTCTATGCAACATGTACTATGTGTGTATGAAATTTGGAGGCATTCCATGCATGTTTGATATGTGTGGGAAGTGTCCAAAGTCATAGCAGCAAAATTGGGGTTTTCTAGGCATTTTGCAGGTTTGGCGACGCATTGCCAATCCCCACGAGTTCCCACGACGCGTCACCAATCCAGAAAAATGTCCTAGAACGTCAACAACTGTGGCAACGCGTCGCCGAGACAGCTTTTGACACCGGGTTTTGTTTTCAGCATAACTTTTCGCTCGGGTGTCCGATTGAGGTGATTCAAGATTCCATGCGAAGCTAAGAGGGAGTACTATCACCTCAATGTTTTAAAAACACTTAAATTGTCCCAGTTTTAGATTTATATTAACTCAAATTGAAGGCAAGTTTTTAAGGAACTATGTTGCAAATGAACATAATTAGCTACCACTAGCTCAGGTGAGAGGTTTAGAACCCTTGTCGGCCTAGCCATGCCATAGCCACGAGGTCACAAGGTGAAACCTTGCTCATCTAGTCCACATCAACGAGGCCCTGCGGCCTAGTCTACAAAGTCCCACCATAATTCCCCTGCATAACAACTATGAGAAGGCTACATGATCGTTTGCAGTAAGCTTCAGCTTGCTAGGAGCTGGTTTAAACTCGCTAGGCGCGGAGTAATACTCCGTGAGGAGGACTACTTGAGGAGAGATCTTTGACCTAGTTATATATTCATATATAATAGCACCCTCATGCTGTGTGAGCTCGCAGCAAGAGTCCTAGGGTTTTCTTGCAGGTACATTGAAGATCCCTTACTGAGAATTGTCGAATTCTCACTCCCTGGTTTTGTTATGCAGAGTCTGAAGTTGCTGGACCGGGTAATCGCTGTGGATTATCTCGGTAATACTCTTTTGTGTGTACAGGTACGGCAGTTGAGAATCATTATGATTCTAGTCTACGTAAGTGCTTAGTTGGTTTGTTGGTCAGGTAGCAGTACTAACTAGTATCTTCCTTTGGCTGCAGAGCCTAGTAGCACTTGGCAAAGGACTTTTGAGACTCGCCACTGGGACGCGTGTCCGAGGTGGGAGCTAGGGTAAAGAGATCTCAGTAAAGTCTTGTATTTATACAGTACTTTAGTTTGCCTCCATAGTCTATGTTATGAGGAGTCCTTGACTCCAGGATTGCTCTTGGGTGAGGGCATTAGTTGCTTTATGTATGATTGCTTTCACGAGTTGTTTATGTGTAGTAAACCCACACAAATGTTGATTTTTGGTATGCTTTGGCTATTTGTACTCATTTTGTGTAGAAATTACTTGGCCAAGTTAAGGTTTTAATGTTTATGGTTTTAATAAACCAAGTTAAAGCATAAGAGCATGCATATTGCATATTCTAGGTTAGTCAACTAGTAGCATGGGATTTAATCCGCACACATACACAACTAGCCAATTGCAATCCACGTGAGACCAACTCTCACAGGGCTTCCTGGGCAGGGGCACGGGCGGTCGTGTCAGGTGTTCTCCAAAATAGATTTTAGATCTGGATATTTCCAGTTAATGGTAAGGGAGGAGGATATACCTAAGACTACTTTCAGAACTAGGTATGGACACTTTGAGTATACAGTAATGCCATTTGGGCTTACCAATGCACCTGCATTCTTTATGGACTTAATGCACTGAGTGTTCAGAGGACACCTAGACCACTTTGTGGTGATGTTTGTTGATGATATTTTAGTGTACTTAAAGAATGAGGAAACTCATAAAGAACACCTGAGAACAGTGCTTGGTTTGCTCTAAGAACATAAGTTTTATGGAAAGCTGAGTAAGTGTAAATTCTAGACTCGAGAAATTGGGTTTTTGGGTCATGTAATAAATGATCAAGGGTTCGCCGTGGATCCTGAAAAGGTGAGATCAATCCTAGAATGGAAGCAGCCCTAGAATGTGAGAGAAGTTAGGAGCTTCCTGGGTTTGGCAGGTTATTACAGAAGATTTGTGCCAAAGTTTTCTGTTTTAGCAGCACCTGTGACTCAATTAACCAGAAAGAACCAGAAGTTTATCTGGGAAACAAAATGTGGGGAGAGCTTTCAAGAGCTAAAGAGGAGATTGACTACAGCTCCTATATTAGTCGTGCCAGACCCTGAAAAGGAATATAAAGTGTATATTGATGCATCTCATGTAGGATTAGGATGTGTCCTATTGCAGGAAAAGTAGGCCATTGCTTTTGGGTCCAGACAACTGAGACCTCATGAAAAGAAGTATCCAGTACATGACCTGGAATTGGCAGCAGTGGTCTTTGCTCTTAAGCAATGGAGACACTATCTTCTTGGTAATAGATTCCAAGTATTTACAGACCACAAAAGTCTTAAATACCTTTTTACCTAGAAGGACTTGAATATGAGACAAAGAAGGTGGTTGGAGTATTTGAAGGACTTTGACTGTGTAATTGAATATATAGCTAGGAAGCCAATGTAGTGGCAGATGCTTTAAGCAGAAACTACATGATAGCCAAAGGCTATCGCCTCTATCTAGCCGAACTCCCTGCCACAGTCATGGCCAGATGAAGCTGGCGCTACCCGAGAAAAGGTGTGATCAGGCACCTCGGGAGATAGCCGAGGAGCTCCGAGCCCGGCACGCCAGGACACTACTCGCCCCCCCCAGGGTCGTGAACTGATCGCCTTCGGAAAAGTGGCGCCTAACATAGCGTGCCGAACATGATGTCCCCGAAGGCGGAACTCCCTGAAGCTGGGAAACCCCGAACTCAGGGCTTGTTTCCCGGAGAGGCTCTGTCCGTACCAAAGGACGACCTCACCCAGGGACCTCGGGAGTACGGCAGGGGTATTTATGGAAGCATTTAAGGAAGCCTCCGGCACATCCATTCACAGACGCCACAGGCCGCCTCAAAAGGCGCTCTACCACGCTGACGCCATCAAAATCACATCATGGCCCGTCTCAGCACGTGGCTCAAGGCAACCTGCTACCAACTGTCTGTCCCCTACGCCTAGAAATTTAGGAACATCCGACCGAACACGTGTCGCGATCTGAACGGGCTAGGCACTCCTATAAATACCAGGACTTAATACCAGACAGGGGGGGGGCTGGCAAAATACGGCTCCCATTACCAGGCAAAACTCCTCAGCCCTTTGTGCTATCTTTACTGCCTTTCTCTCGGCCACCACTGACTTGGGCGTCGGAGGCTCCCCCCCCGGAAAAACACTCCGGGGGCCTCCTAACCTTTTGTTTCTGAGCTTTCAGGCACTCTCCTTTAGGCGGTCCAGTCGACCAGGCGTTCTTCCTCCCAGAAGTCTCTCCACCAGTCACCATGACTATAAGCAATGAGGCCCGAGGCCATCATTTGGCGCCGTCTGTGGGAACCCACTCTGAGATCGCCGTCGTTGAGACTCGGCGTTCTAAGGACAAGGGACTCCCGAGGTCCCCGTCCGTGCCTGGGATACAACTGGCTGCTGAGCAGACACTCCCAGGGACTTCTGCGCCCGAGGGAGACCGCCCTCTGGTAGTCACTATGAGTTTCTTGAGGGACTTTCAGCGTTCGGTCGTGCCTGAAGTAACACAGCAGATCGGCCAAAGGTGGCCACAGCAAGCGCAGGCCGAGAGACCACCCTCAGTGACACGCCCTCGGCGGAGGAGCCCCAAGTCCATACATCGCAGTTCGGGGAATGGAGACCCTCGCGAAGAATCGTCCACAGAGATTATGGCCCTCGGGAAACGTTCTGTGGGACAAACCAGGTCCAAGAAGCCGAGAGTCTCACAGGAAAGCAGTTCGTCACCTGAGGCGAGGTCCTTGTCCCCTCAGCGCCGAACTCGCCCCCCGAAGAGGCGCCGACGATCTCCCTTCCCTGAATAAGGCCCTAGCGCCACAGTGCTCATGGAGAAGATATTAGCACGGCTGGACAGAGTGGAAAAACAAGTGGCCAGAAGATCCGTTTGGCCCAGATCCTCGGGAACATCCTGCGAAGATGACTCCCCTTTTCACTCAGGCCGTCGTTGAGGCACCCATGCCACGCGAGTTCAGAGTACCTCGGTTGGAAATTTATGATGGCCGTACTAATCCGCAGACCCACCTGACGAAGTACAGACGGAGCATGATAACACACGGTGCTGATGACGCTACCGTGTGCAAGTGGTTCGGGGTCACCCTCACAGGGCCAGCCACGGCGTGGTACAATTCCTTGCATCCAGGGACCATCACTGAGTTCCGGGAGTTGTCCACAGCCTTCACCCAGCAGTTCATTGGAAGCAGACCTACTGCGAAGATGCCTGTACAGATGTTCGACATAGAGTAGAGGAACGGAGAAACCATCCGAGACTATGTCGAAAGGTTCAACAGGGAAGCCCTGAGTGTCCCAGACTTTCGGCCCGAAATCCACATTCTTGCCATGACTCGAGGCCTTCGGCAGGACTCACAGCTGTTCTACGAGTTCTCAAAGGACTCCCCTGACACCCTCGGAGAATTTTACCGAAGGGCTGAACATAACATGACAGCCGAGGAGCTGAGATTGGCAGGGCCGAAGTCCGATCACTACCGCGCCAAAGGGTCCAACCAACAAGCTCGCCATCCGACGGAACAGGCAGGGCGACCTCGGAGGATGCGGGGAAGGAAACCCCAAAGTTTCACACCATTGAGCACTACACGGACCAACATTCTCATGGCGCTGGAAAGGCAGGGGAAGCAAATTCGGCGGCCCTCATGGCACTGGAAAGGCAAGGGACGCAGATTCGGCGGCCAAAGGCCATGACCGCCGATAACAAAAAGAATGGCAAGAAGTTCTGCCGGTTTCATCGCAACCACGGCCAGGACGCCGAAGATTGCTTCCAGCTGAAGAAATACACGCCCCCGAAAGGAAGAAAGATGGAGGAAGAAAGGGCTGAAGATGAGGACTATGACTCCGACAGGCGGAAAAACCGAAGTCCAAAAAGTCGCCCCCCACCTCCAGCAGGGGTGATCCAAACCATCACCACGGGGCTCCCATCCTCAGAAAGAAAGCGGAAAGCCAGAGAAATTGCAGTCATGGACTATCAAAAGTCCATCAAAGAAACTGGCTCGCAAAGATGGCTCCACCGCCGTCTTCTCCCCACAACGACCCGCTGCTGATCACGGCAAAGATAGGGAACTGAGGCGTCAAAAGAGTGTTGCTTGATGATGGCTCAAAAGCTGACGTCCTATTCTTGCACCTGCTGCCGAGCTTGGGCATCTCCAGGAGCGAACTAAAGCGTATCACCTCGACCACTTTCGGGGTTGATTTATCCGAACTCCTAGACCTCGGATAGATCGATCTCCCGTTGACGGTGAAAGGGATTTCGATAAGCGGAGCAACTGAACTGTACGCCTCCACAATGGCAAGATTCAACGTCATGGACGTCCCGTCCTCGTACAATGCCATCCTTGGAAGACTGACAATGGGGAACCTGCATATTCGCCCGGATGTGAAGTAGTTGACCGTCACATTCGCCACCAAGGATGGAGATGCAGAGGTCTTCATAGACCAAGTCGAGGTAAGAAAGGTGTTTGTGAAAGAACGAAAAGCTCCGGCAAACAACCTCGCGCAAACAATGGAGGCAAAGGCGCCAGAAAATGGCAAAGAAGAAAATCTCACCAAAGCAGAAACGGAAGCAGTAGATCTTGTCCCAGGACAATCTACCCGAATGGGGAAGAGCTTGGCCGAAGGTGACAAGGAAAAACTTGTATCCTTTCTGCCGGAAAATAAAGATCTGTTTGCCTACTCGCCGAAGGATATGCCAGGGGTAAACCCTGGCATAATACAGCATGGCCTCAAAGTAAGCCCGAAAGCAAAACCTGTCCGGCAAAAGAAACGGAGCATCTCAGCCCACAAAAGCAACTTTGTCGAAACCGAAGTCCAGCGTCTCCTAGATGCTGAAGTTATCAGGGAGGTCAAGTACCCCGAATGGTTGAGCAACGTGCTCATTGCCACAAAAGAAGGTAGCAGCAAACTCCGGATGTGCATCGATTTCAGAAACTTGGACGATGCTTGCCCAAAAGACTCATACCCTCTGCCGCCAATAGATCAACTGGTAGATTCAACTGCTGAGTGCGGGCTCCTAAGTTTCCTAGACGCCCTCAGTGGCTACCATCAGATAAGGATGAACCCCGAAGATGAAGAGAAGACTGCCTTCATCACCAAGGGAGAAACATATTACTACATCAGGATGCCCTTCCGGCTCAAAAATGTAGGAGCCACCTACCAGAAGTTGATGAACAAGGTCTTCAAAGACCAAATGGGGAGAAACATGGAGGTGTATGTTGATGATATGATAGTCAAGAGCAAACTGCCTGGCTACCACGTTGCAGATTTAGAGGAAACCTTCCAAAAGCTCAGAGCCTTCGGGATCCGCCTTAATCCTGAGAAGTGCATCTTCGGGGTGACCTCGGGAAAATCCCTGGGGTACATGGTATCCGAAAGAGGCATCGATGCTAACCCCGAGAAGATTAAGGCTCTGCTTGAGTTCCGAACTCCTGCCACAGTCAAAGACGTGCAGAGGCTGACCGGAAGAATAACCTCTCTGAGCAGGTTTTATTTCCAGGTACGGAGATAGGTGTCGACCCTTCCTCAAAATCCTCACAAAGGCAGCAAAAATGGAAGGCGACCTCGGAAGGAATGATCATCCTTGGGATGAAGATTGCCAAAAGGCCTGGGAAGAACTCAAAGTCTACCTGGCCAGCCTGCCGACTCTGCGACAACCTCGGGAGGGAGAGCCCCTCGTACTCTACCTCGCCGTTACAGAAAAGGCTGTGAGCTCGGTCCTCGTGAAAGAAGAAGGGCCAAAGCAATGGCCGGTCTACTATGTCAGCAAGTCCCTGCATGGCGCCGAAGTCAGGTACCCTTTGCTTCAAAAAGCTACATATGCCTTGGTGCTTGCAGGGAGAAGGCTGCGACCATACTTTCAGGCTCACCCCATCATCGTCCGAAGTAGTCTGCCGCTACGGGATGTCATGAAGAGGGTTGATCATTCGGGAAGGCTCTCCAAGTGGTGCATAGAGCTGGGCGAACACGAAATCACGTATGAGCCTCGGAAGGCCGTAAAAGCTCAAGCACTGGCAGATTTTATCGCCGAAATACCCACCACTGAGGAGAGCCATTCAGATCCAAAAGAGGGTGAGCCAGAATGGACCTTGCACGTAGACGGAGCCTCAGAGGGGTCCGAACACCAGGGAGCTGGAGTAATTATCAGGGGCCCCGAAGGCCTGGAGGTAATGAAGGCTATCAAGTTCAGCTTCAACGTCACCAACAATGTAGCTGAGTATGAAGCCCTCATAGCGGGATTACGCTTGGCCAGAAAGATTGGCGTGAGAAACTTAAAGGCTCACAGCGATTCCCAGCTGGTAGTTCGGCAGACGGCAGGAGATTATGGGGCGAAGGACCCAATCTTGGCAAAATACCACGAGCTGGTAGCAAAGCTCATCCAAGAGTTTGACGCCGTACGGATCGAAAATGTACCTCGGCGGAATAACACTGAGGCAGATTGCTTGGCGAAGTCGAAAACATACACCGAGGTGCTAGACCATCCGAGCATCTCAGTGCTAAGCATAGCGACCTCGGGAACAGGGTGGAAAGACCCAATAAAAAGATACCTCGCAGAGAATTTGCTCCTCGAAGACCCCAGTGATGCTGCAAGACTATGAAGACGCTCCGGAAGATTCTTCCTGATTGGCGAAGAGTTATACCGGTAGGGATATACGAACCCGCTGCAAAGATGTGTGAATGAAGAGGATACTGAAATGGTCCTTGAAGAAGTTCACGAAGGCATGTGTGGTCCACACATTGGAACTGATGCCCTTGCAGCAGTGATACTCCGCCAAGGATACTTCTGGCCTACCCTGAGAAAGGACGCAAGACAGTTCGGCCAGAAATGCGGTAACTGCCAGAGACATGCAAAAATCCAGAGGACACCCTCGGAAATGGTAACTTCGGCAGACTATCCTTGGCCCTTCGCAGTCTGGGGTATAGACCTTATTGGGCCACTCCCCACAGCACCCGGAGGCGTGAAATTCTGCGTGGTAGCAGTGGACTATTTCTCAAAATGGGTAGAGGAAGAACCACTGGCAACTATCTCGGCAAAAGAAGTGCAGAAGTTCGTATGAGAGAACATCGTATGCGGATTCGGCATACGGAGGATACCGGTAGCTGATAATGGATCCCAGCTCATAGGCAAGGGATTCCAAGAATTCATCGCCGACCTCGGAGTAAAGATGCACTTCGCCCCAATGGCTCACCCCCAAAGCAGTGGGCAGGTGGAAGTATCGAACAGGACCATAAAAGCTGGCCTGAAAAAGAGACTAGGGGAAGCCAAGGGGAAATGGCCGAGAGAACTCCAAAGTGTATTATGGAGCTACCAAAAGGCGCCCCGAAGAGCCAAAGGGGAGACTCTTTTCTCACTCGTCTTCGGAAAGGAGGCCATTATCCCAGTAGAGATAGTTCAACCTTCAGTATGGGTGCAAGCATTTGATGAAGGTGGTAACGACCTCGGTCTGAGAACCAATCTCGATCGTGTGGCCAAACACAGAGAAATAGCCGAGCTGAGAAGAAAAGCTTTCCAGCAAAAAGTGGCCGCGGCTGTAAACTTACGGGCCAGGCCAAAAGAAATCAAGAAGGAAGACCTCGTTCTCCGAAAGGCCGACTTCGCACCCCGAAGGCCGTCCCACGGAGCACTTCGCGCAAACTGGGAAGGACCCTATCTGGTTCTCACCGTAGTACGAAAAGGCGTGTACAAGCTTGGCGACGCTGAGGGCGTAGAATTGAAGAACACTTGGCACTCAGACGCCTTGAAAAAATTCTACGCGTAAGGTTGAGCGGAAGAGGTATGTTGTACAAAAAATGTTCTAAGTACAGTAGTATCTTGAGAAAATTCCTTAAGTACAGAAATGAACAAAATTCCGCGCAAGATGCTCGCCATGATAAAGCGTAGATATGGCTTTCCAAAGTCCCTTGAGCCGCCACGCTCGGGAAAGATGGAAAACAAAAATATCGCAGAAGTACTCGCCGTAGCCAGCGCAGAGATAATTTCCTGAGCTCCCTTGAGCGAACGTGCTCGGGAAAATGGGAAGTGAAAAATCTCGCGGAAGGTTTTCCGAAGTCCCTTGAGAAAACATGCTCGGGACAATTGGAAAAACAAAAATTTTGCCTGAAGGATTTCCGAAGTCCCTAGAGCAAGCGTGCTCGGGACATCTGGAAAAAAAAAAATTTGACTAAAGGTATTCCGAAGCCCCTTGAGCAATCATGTTCGAGACAAATTGAAAATGCAAAAGCCTGCAAAAGGACATAGTCAAATTTTCTCAGACTTTCCAGAATGTCTCTCGAGTAAAACGTACTCAGGACAAAGGAAGGTAAAAAAGTTTCTTTGATCGCAGGTTTTCCGAAAGTCTCTTGAGCGAACGTGTTCGGGACAATGGAAATAAAGAAACTTGAAGAAACACTTAGCCAAAAAATCTTCATTAAGAGCAAAGCTGCCTTACAGTAAAGAAGTGCCCGAAAGAAGGAGTACAAAATAGAAGGGAAGGAAAAGGGGGCCCTAAAAAAGCCTAAGGGTTCACGGCGTCCTGAGAGCCACTCGTTTGCCCACCCTTTTCCGCCACCTTCCGCGCTGGAATTGAAGGAGGAAGCTTCAGATGTTCGATCTTGGACCATTTCCACCGAGGTCCCCCAGGAATGTTTAGACCCTCTAGAAAAGAGAGGTCCAGACCTGGGAACCTCTGGAGAACCTGGTGCCGAGCGAGGCAGAAGCCGTCCTGAAACGCGACCTTGTTCATTTGATCAGACTTGTTCTTCTTAAGCTCAAGGTCGTCAAGCTCGTCCTTCAGATCCCCGACCTCCTCTTCCAGCACCTTTATCCGCTCCTCCCCCTTCGGCTCCTTCTTCAAAGACTGGACCTCGGCTTGAAGGGCTTTCTTCTCAGACAAGAGCGTGACTATGATAGTCCCTTGTGTTGCCTTGTCTTGAAGAAGGTCTTGGTTTGCAGCACGCAGCCCCACCACGTCATTACGGAGGTCGGCAATCTTTCGGGAGGAGTCCGCCATCAAGAACTCTTTCTCCTTCCGGAATTCTTCCCGAAGGGTGGCAGCTTCCTTCTTCGCAGCGTCTGCCAGCTGCTGGTTCTTGGCGGTCAATTCCGAGCACTTCACTTTCGCCTTTTCTAGGGCCTCTAAGGCCGAAGCTCGGAATGCCGTCTGCCTGGCTACCCGAACTCGGAGAAAGCCGGCGTACCCCAGCAGCTGTAAAGAAGATCAAACGCAAGGTCAGTAAGAGCCAAACACTTAGGAAAAAATTGAAGGGGAAGAGCTGTGAAGGATATACCTGAGCAGCATGCTCGGTGATCTTCGCGGCAAGGGTGTTATCCCCCGGATGGGCCGCCGCTATAGCCTTGAAGGAGGCCTCGGTGAGCACCCTCTTCGCAATCTGCTTGGCCATTTCAGGACAGTCCTCGGAGTACAAGTTCATGTCCTCCATGAATGTCCAGAAAGGCTCCTTCGGTATCTTCCCTTGCGGGACTTTGGCGTCGCGGCGGGCCCTCGCCTTCGCGTGCTCGGCCGCCCAGTTCGGGGTAAGTAACTCCCCTACAGGGCGAAAAAGAGAAGCAGGTCAGAGATAAAGGCAATTCCAGAAAAAACAAATGAAGTACACTTTGACTGGAAACAAACCTGGCAGGACCTCGACAACAACGTCCTCGGAGTCCTCGGCCTCCTCGATCGAAACGCCCTTGCCCTTCTGCTTGCGCCGCTCCTCGGCAGAAGGTACTTCTACCACTACATCAAGGAGGGCCGGCGACGCAGTAGGACTTTGAGGAGGGACGTCGGTTGGAGGGACCTCGGAAGCAGCAGCCTCAGGCGCCGGAATGTCGGCTGTCCCAGGCTCCTCGGCAGTCTCCTCAGAAATTTCATCTAGAGGAACCTGAGCGGCTCTCTTTGTCCGTTTCCTCAAAGGACCCGCGCCAGTAGACTTCCGCCTTCTGGAAGCCGCCTTCTTCATCTGATCGTCCTTCTCCACTTGGCCGGAGAAGAGGGACTTGTAATAGGCGGCAGTGTCGTCGCCCATCTCTGAAACAGGAGAGAAACATCAACGTAAGTCCGAGGAAAAAACAGCAAAGGAGTAGAAGATAACTCACTTTCGGCAAGCATTTCGAAAGAAATCTCCTCCTTAAGAAGCTTGACCAACCAGGAATCTTTCCCGGCGATGGCAGGAGCTGGCATCCCGAGGTCAGTCTTGTGCTCCTTTACCACCTTCAGTTCCCGAAGGACCTCTTCGGTCATCAACTTCCAGTTGATTGGAAAAAGGTAAAGGGCACGCGGAGAGACCTCGGGATCCCAGTCAGAGACAGCCCGAATGCGGGCATCGAAATACGCGAACACGGGAGCCAACTCTGGGGTCAGCAGCATCCTCAGATCACCAACGTCCGCATCCAGTGTTCCCTGAGCCCATTCGGTCGGAACATACGACCAGGCCTCAGCCTTCTTCATGAAGAAGAACTTCTGTTGTCACCCCCGCCAGCTATCCTTAGTGGCGAGGTGAACATGAATTTCTTGCTCCCGGATCCCCGAGGTAGCATGAAATAGAAGCCACCCTTCGGGACCACAGAGAGCTTGTAGTACTACATAAAAATCCTGAAATGGGGTTCTATCCCGAAGACGCCACACATGCAGAGAAAGGCGTTGAAATAGCAGAACGAGTTCGGGGGAAGCTGGTTCACCGCAATGCCATGAAATTGGCAGAACTCGCACACCATCTTCGAGGGGGATATCGAAGACCGGCCTTCAGTTGGGCTCGGAAAACGGTAACCTCCTTACTATGGTTTGAAAATGCATAGTGGCTAGAACGAGGCAGCCTGATAACGGCGTAAGAGGGAAGAAAGAATTTTTGCTTCCACCTCTCTAACTTCTCAGGGGTGGTGCAACAAGGATGGGCTAAAAGAGGCTACCAGCTCTCAGGAATGGGCATTTTCGACGTAAAAATGAGTTTGAAAACGGAAGAAAACAGTTTCCAGAGAAAAACTCAGAAGAACACAGGGATCAAAACGCGCTGGAAAATAAAAACCCACCAAAAGATTTGCCAAAATCTGAGGACGCCATCGTGAAAGTTGGCTGGAAAAAAGACTTTGATTACGGAAGCTCCGCCACAGAAAGCAAGAAAAATGCAAGAACAGAGGCAAAGCAGAGAAAAGAGCAAAAGAGTGAGCAAAAGGAACTTATGATGAAATGAGCTATTTATAAGCCAGAGGTGGGTAACCGAAACGTCGTCATAAATACCCTTTGGAGGCGAACCGACGCTGTAACTGCTCTCTGCACTTGAAAAAGCGTGCCCTCTGTAACCGACGCGACTCTCCTCCAATGGCAAAGCGCCACACGTCAACTCCTGCGCGAAAATAAGGGACACGTCCTCCAAACATCCTTTGAAAGCTGGGACACGTCTTCTGACATCCCTGGAAAACTGGGACGCGCCGCTCAGACTGACACGCTTTGCCGAACAGACCTGCAGAAACAAAAAGCAGACTCTGCCTCGAGGACGCCAAAGAAAAGGCCAAGGCCGTAGAGCCCGTGATCTTCGGGCAAAAGGCACATCCTCGGAACAGGTTATGCTTCCAAAAAGACTCCCACAGACGACCTCGGAAAGAGATGCAAAACCGAAGTCTTCCTTCGGCTTTCCAAAGGGGGGCATGTGATAGCCAAAGGCTATCGCCTCTATCTGGCCGAACTCCCTGCCACAGTCATGGCCAGAAGAAGCTGGCGCTACCCGAGAAAAGGTGTGATCAGGCACCTCGGGAGATAGCCGAAGAGCTCCGAGCCCGGCACGCCAGGACACTACTCGCCCCCCCCAGGGTCGTGAACTGATCGCCTTCGGAAAATTGGCACCTAACATAGCGAGCCGAACACGATATCCCCGAAGGCGGAACTCCCTGAAGCTGGGAACCCCCGAACTCAGGGCTTGTTTCCCGAAGAGGCTCTGTCCGTACCAAAGGACGACCTCACCCAGGGACCTCGGGAGTACGGCAGGGGTATTTATGGAAGCATTTAAGGAAGCCTCTGACACATCCATTCACAGACGCCACAAGCCGCCTCAAAAGGCGCTCTGCCACGCTGACGCCATCAAAATCACATCATGGCCCGTCTCAGCACATGGCTCAAGGCAACCTGCTACCAACTATCTGTCCCCTACGCCCAGAAATTCAGGAACATCCGACCGAACACGTGTCGCGATCTGAACGGGCTAGGCACTCCTATAAATACCAGGACTTAATACCAGACAGGTGGTGGGCTGGCAAAATACGGCTCCCATTACCAGGCAAAACTTCTCAGCCTTTGTGCTATCTTTACTGCCTTTCTCTCGGCCACCACTGACTTGGGCGTCGGAGGCCTCCCCCCCGGAAAAACACTCCGGGGGCCTCCTAACCTTTTGTTTCTGAGCTTTCAGGCACTCTCCTTTAGGCGGTCCAGTCGACCAGGCGTTCTTCCTCCCAGAAGTCTCTCCACCAGTCACCATGACTATAAGCAATGAGGCCCGAGGCCATCACTACACAGGAGTGCTCAAAGGTGGTGAAACTGAGCATACGGCCGAGAGCCTGAGCCTTACTTGTCAATGGCTAGCTAAGGAAAATGAGCAATTGAATGTACTCACCATTACACCAGAATGGAAGGAGCTTATCAAAGAAGCTCAAGCTGGTGATGAAAAGATGGAACTGATATCTGGGCAGAAAAAGGGAGAACTGTACCAAGGTTTTTCCTTTAAACAAGGGGTGCTATACTTCCAGAATAGGTTATATGTGCCTGAAAAGGACAACCTGAGGGTTCAAATTCTGGAGGAAGCTCACTGTAGTAAGTTGAGCATGCATCCAGGGGCCACAAAGATGTACCACACTCTTAGAGTATATTTTTTGTGGCCATATATGAAGAAGGACATTAGCACACATGTAGCTAGTTGTGAAGTATGCCAACAAATGAAGGTGGAACACCATAAACCAGGGGGGAGACTGCAATGTTTGCCCATACCTGAGAGGAAGTGGGGATCCATATCAATGGACTTTGTGGTAGGAATGCCACTAACAAGGAAGAAGCATAATGCTATTTGGGTCATTGTAGATAGACTGACCAAAACAGCTCACTTCTGTCCCATGAATCTCACTGATCCTCTGGACAAACTAGCTCAATTGTATATAAAGGAAATAGTGAGGTTGCATGGGGTACCTGATGACATAGTGTCAGATAGGGATCTTAGGTTCGTTTCTAGATTCTGGAAATCCCTACATCAAGCATTGGGCACTAAGCTCAAATTTAGTTCTGCTTACCATCCACAAATTGATGGATAGACAGAAAGAACCATACAGACTCTGGAAGATATGTTGAGATGTTGTGTAATTGACTTCCAGGGTGAATGGGATGTACACCTCCCATTAATAGAGTTTTCCTATAATAATGGCTATCATTCAGTGATAGGAATCGCTCCTTATGAAGCATTGTATCAGCAGAGGACAAATTGGAGTTGGAGCCAGACATTATTAAGGAAACTACAGAGAAAATAAAACTGATCCAAACTAGGATCAAAACAGCAAATGATAGGCAACAAGCCTATGCCAACCTAAAAAGAAGAAGAGACCTGGAATTCCAGGAAGGGGATTGGGAGTGGCTCAAGGTCTCTCCCATGAAAGGAGTTATAAGATTTGGGAAGAAAAGAAAGCTGGCACCCAGGTATATTGGGCCATATCAAATACTGGCCAAAGTGGGAAATGTGGCTTATCAGTTGGACTTACCACCAGAACTTGGTAACATACATGATGTGTTCCATGTAAGCCTGCTCAAGAAATATGTTCCAAGTTCTAAGTAGGTAGAGGTTCCAGCTGGTGTATCTGTAGCACCAAATCTTTCATATGAGGAGGTGCCAACTCAATTCCTGGCAAGAGATACCATGAAATTAAGAAGCAGATGGATTTCCATGATAAGGGTGTAGTGGAGTAACCATACTCCTGAAGAGGCAACTTGGGAAGTAGAACAGGAGATTGCCAACAAGTACCCTCAGTTATACTCTAGATTGGTGAAGAATTTGGAGGACCAAATTCTTTAATGAGGGAAGAATTGTTAGGATCATTTCCTAGTGCTTGGCCCAGGCCAAGAAAACAAAAGAAATGTTATGAAAAAAAAAATGGAGATTTGTGAAAGCAAGGCATAGTGGTGTACGTGCTAAATTGAGGACTTTCGGGTTCTAAATGCACAAAGAAAATGGCCATGGGATGATTGCAGGAAAATAAAATGGGAGGACTATAATGCACACTTGAACTAGTGATGCTAATGAAACTACAAATTAAGAATGAAAGCTTTCGGCCATGCAAAGTTGTAAGGGTACTAGTGGGATACTAGGCCAATTTTTGGTAAATTTCAATGATAACAGGTCAAATCTTGTCTCCCACTAAGGAATTAAGTCATCATTGCCTTGATTTGCCTAAATTGTACTTGTTATAGTACTCAGCCGAAACATATATGGGACTAATGGTCATTTTAAACTATTTTAGTTAGTGCTTGGCATTGTGAGCCAAAAAACAATAATAATACCAAGAGTACCTATGTTTTAATGACTAAAACGAAGTAATGGAGCCATGCAGGGTTAAATGAGCCATGTGATAGCCAAAGGCTATTGCCTCCTCGGTAGTTACTCCCTGCCAGAATATTGGCCGAGGAGTCTGACGTCACCCAAGAGAGGATCTTTTTACAGACCTTGGAAGGTGCGAAGTCAAACACTATGAGCTCGAGACTTCGGTTAGCTCATCAGGAATTCCGAGGATAACACCGTCTCCATCGAGGGGCCAAACTGACCGTCTTCAGGTAAGAAAGCCATCTCTCTGAAGCAATTAAGAATCTCTCCGAAGGCAGAAGCCCCGAAGAAGAAACACCTGAACAAGGGAACTCCCAGAACTATGGGATAGATCCCGAAGGAGGTGCTCGCACCAAAAAACGGATAGAATCCGAAGAGGGTGCACGCACCGAAGGGCGACCTCGCCCAGGGGACCTCGGGAGTACGGTATGAGCATTTAAGGAGCCTCTGACATGTCGCCCACAAGCCCTACACATCACATCTGAACGGCGAACTGACACGCCGCAGCCCCCCCAGTCCTGACACAACCTGTCCGGGTCCAGGGCTAAAGGAGGCTGCAAACGGCTGCCTGTCCCCTAGGTCCAAAAGTACAGATCAAATCCGACCGAACACGTGTCATGATCTGAACGGACCAGCTACTCCTATAAATACTAGGAAATGGGACTGGGCAAAGGATGGGCATTTTCCTCCCTCTGAGAAAACACAAAACAGGCAAGACACTTGATCCCTTAGTGTTCTTCCTCCACTTTCACTCAGAAAACTGACTTGGGCGTCGGAGGGTCCTCCCCGGAAAAGCAAACCGGGGACCTCCTAACCTCTTCTTTGAGCTTTTCAGGCACACTCAGCTGGGAAACCAGAGCTCCAGGCGCTCGCCTCCTCAGGAAGTCTCCCCACCTGTCAACATGACAACAAACGAAGATGCCTCGGGGCATCATTTGGCGCCGTCTGTGGGAAACTACTCCCAGGTAGCTGTTGTCGAAACTCGGCGTTCGAAGGACAAAGGACTCCCGAAGTCCCCGTCCGCGCCTGAGACCCAACCAGCTACCGAACAAAGTCCCCCAGAGACTTCCTTGCCTGAAGAGGAACGCCCTCTTGTCATCACCATGGGTTTTTTACGAGACTTTCAGAGGTCTGTTGTGGCTGAAATGACACAACAGATAGACCGAAGGTGGCCGCAACCAGCCCAGGCGCAAAAACCCACTTCGCCAGCACGACCTCGGGAGAAAAGCCCAAGGGCAACCCATCATAGCTCGGGAAGTGGGGAGCCACGGGAAGAGTCCTCGACAGATAACTTGCCCCTCGGAGCACGGCTGGCGGAAAGAGCGAGGTCTGAACGACCCGAAGTCCCGTCCAGAAGAAGTTTGTCGCCAGAGGCAAGGTCCCCCTCACCTCGGTACCGAAGTCGCTCCCCGAAGAGACGGCAACAGTCCTTTTACCCAAGAACCTCCAAGCACCAGGAAGAGGAGCCCAGTGCCACGCTCCTCCTGGAGAAAGTCTTGGCAAGACTGGAGAGAGTGGAACAGCAGGTGGCACGCAAGCCTGTTTGGGCCAGGCTAACTGAAACCGTCTCTGGAGATGAAACTCCTTTCGCCCGAACAGTGGTCGAGGCGGCCATGCCAAGTGACTTCAGGCTACCTCGGCTAGAGACCTATGAGGGTCGGACTGATCCCCAGGCCCACCTAACAAAGTACAAACGCAGCATGGTGCTACACGGGGCTGATGATGCTACACTCTGCAAGTGCTTTGAAGTCACCCTCGCAGGACCAGCAACTGCCTGGTACAATTCCCTGCCTCCCGGAAACATCAGGGGGTTCCAGGAGCTGTCCACAGCGTTCACCCAACAGTTCATTGGGAGCAAGCCGACGGCGAAGATGCCCGTCCAGATGTTTGACATAGCACAAAGAAACGGGGAGACCATCCGTGACTATGTTGAGAGGTTCAACAGAGAGGCCCTTAGTGTTCCGGACTTTCATCCCGAAATCCGCATCCTCGCCATGACGAGGGGCCTCCGGAGGGATTCGCACTTGTTTTATGAATTTTCCAAAGATCCCCCGGACACGCTGGGAGAATTCTACCGAAGGGCTGAACAACATATGACAGCCGAAGAGCTGAGAATGACCGGACCAAAGGCTGACCATATTCACGCTCGTGGCGAAGGGTCCAGCCAGCAAGCCCGGTGTCCAACGGAACAGTTAGGCCGACCTCGGAGAATGCGAGTAGGAGGAAGGAAGCCCCAAAACTTTACACCTCTGAGCACCACGAGGGCTAACGTCCTCATGGCGTTGGAAAAACAGGGGGCTCAAATCCAACGACCGAGGGGCATGACTGCTGACAACAGAAGGAACATGAAGAAGTTCTGTCAGTTCCACCGTGATCACGGTCATGACACCGAAGACTGCTTTCAGTTGAAAAAGTACATTGAATCACTGATAAAGCAGGGCCAGCTTCGGCGTTATTTGAGAATACCTTCCCCGAAAGGGAAAAAAGAGGAAGAAGGAAAGCCCGATGACGAGGATTACGATTCAGACAGGCGAAGGAACCGAAGTCCGAGAAGGCGTCCTCCACCTTCGGCAGGAGTAATACAGACGATCACAACCGGGCTTCCATCCTCGGAAAGGAAAAGAAGGGCCAGAGAGATAGCGGTGATGGAATATCAGAGCCGGATGAAAAAATTGGCCCGCGAGGATGGCTCCACCATCGTATTCCCTCATGACGATCCATTGCTAATAATGGCAAGGATAGGAAACTGGGACGTCAAGAGGGTACTGCTGGATGATGGGTCAAACGCAGACGTCTTGTTCTCACATTTGCTGCCAAGCTTGAGCGTATCCAGAAGTGACCTCAAGACTGTTACTTCACCCATGTTCAGCGTAGGACCATCTGAGCTACCTGTCCTCGGGTGGATCGACCTCCCCTTGATGATGAAAGGAACTTCGGAGAAAGGAACTGCTGAGTTGTTCGCCTCTACCATGGCAAGGTTCATAGTCATGGACGTTCCTTCGTCATAAAACGCCATCCTCGGCAGACAGACACAGGGAAATTTGCACATTCACCCTGATGTAAAGTACTTGACCGTCACCTTCGCCACCAAAGAAGGAGACGCAAAGATCTTCATTAATCAAAGCGAGGTGAGAAAGGTGTTCGTCAGAGCACGAAAGGCTCCAGCAAGCAACCTAGCACATGCTGTAGAAGCAAAAGAGTTGGAAAGGGGCGAGGCAGAAGATCCCACAAAAGCGGAAACAGAAGAAGTAGAGCTTGTCCCAGGCCATAGTACCCGAATAGGGAAAAGCATGGCCGAAGGAGACAAGGAAAAACTTGTATCTTTTCTGCTTGCAAATAAAGATCTGTTCGCCTACTCGCCGAAGGACATGCCAGGGGTAAACCCTCGCGTAATCCAGCATAGCCTCAAAGCGAGTCCAGAAATAAAACCTGTCCGGCAAAAGAAACAGAGCATCTCAGCTCACAAAAGTGACTTCATCAAGACCGAAGTTTAGCATCTGATAGACGCCAGCGTTATCCGGGAGGTAAACTACCCCGAATGGCTAAGCAACGTAGTAATTGCCACAAAAGAAGGAAGTAGTAAACTGTGGATGTGCATCGACTTCAGAAATTTGAACGATGCTTGCCCGAAAGATTCATATCCTCTTCCGCTAATAGACCAACTGGTAGACTCAACTGCCGAGTATGGGCTCCTAAGTTTCCTGGACGGTTTCAGTGGGTATCATCAGATAAGGATGGACCCCGAAGATGAAGAGAAGACTGCCTTCATCACCGAAGGAGGAACATATTGCTATATCAGGATGCCCTTCGGACTCAAAAATGCAGGAGCCACCTACCAGAGGCTGATGAACAAGGTCTTCAAAGACCAAATGGGGAGGAACATGGAGGTGTATGTTGATGATATGATAGTCAAAAGCAAACTGCCTGGCTACCACGTTGCAGATTTAGAGGAAACCTTCCAAAAACTCAGAGCCTTCAGGATCCGCCTTAATCCTGAGAAATGCATCTTCGACGTGACCTCGGGAAAGTTCCTTGGGTACATGGTATCCGAAAGAGGCATCGATGCTAACCCCGAGAAGATTAAGGCTCTGCTTGAATTCCGAACTCCTGCCACAGTCAAAGACGTGCAAAGACTCACCGGAAGAATAACCTCTCTGAGCAGGTTTATTTCCAGGTACGGAGATAGGTGTCGACCCTTCTTCAAAGTCCTCACAAAGGCAGCAAAGATGGAAGGCGACCTCGGAAGGAATGGTCATCCTTGGAATGAAGATTGCCAACAAGCCTGGGAAGAACTCAAAGTCTACTTGGCCAGCCCGCCGACCCTGCGGCAACATCGGGAGGGAGAGCCCCTCGTATTATACCTCGCCGTCACGGAAAAAGCTGTGAGCTCGGTCCTCGTGAAAGAAGAAGGGCCAAAGCAATGGCCGGTCTACTATGTCAGCAAGTCCCTGCATGGCGCCGAAGTCAGGTACCCTTTGCTTCAAAAAGCTATATATGCCTTGGTACTTGCAGGAAGGAGGCTACGGCCATACTTTCAGGCTCACCCCATTATCGTCCGAAGTACCCTGCCTCTACGGGATGTTATGAGGAAAGTGGATCATTTGGGAAGGCTTTCCAAGTGGTGTATAGAGCTTGGCGAACACGACATCACGTATGAACCCCGGAAAGCTATAAAAGCTCAAGCTTTGGCAGACTTCATCGCCGAAGTACCAAACACCGAGGAGGGACATTCATTTTCGGGCGAAGACGAGCCAGAATGGACGTTATATGTTGACGGGGCCTCAGGATCCGAACACCAGGGAGCTGGAGTGATTATCAGAGGCCCCGAAGGCCTAGAAGTAATGAAGGCCATCAAGTTCAGTTTCAACGCCACCAACAACATGGCCGAGTATGAGGCCCTCATAGCAGGATTACGCCTGGCCAGAAAAATTGGCGTGAGAAACTTGAAAGCCCATAGTGATTCCCAGCTAGTGGTCCTGCAGATGGCAGGGGACTATGGCGCTAAAGACCCGACCTTGGTGAAATACCATGAGTTGGTAACAAAGCTTATTCGGGAGTTCGACGTCATGAAAATCGAGAACGTACCCCGGCGAGAAAATGCTGAGGCAGACTGTTTGGCGAAGTCCAAAACTTGCACCGAAGTGCTAAGCCACCCCAGCGTCGCGGTGTTAAGCATAGCGACCTCGGGGAAAGGATGGAAAGAACCAATCAAAACGTATCTCGCAACCAACACACTCCCTGAAGACCCCAGCGAAGCCGCAAAAGAGCGAAGGCGCTCCGGGCGTTTCTTCTTAATTGGAGAAGAACTATATCGGCAAGGATATGCAAATCCACTACAAAGGTGTGTTAGTGAAGAGGATACTGAAATGATCCTCGAAGAAGTTCATGAAGGTGCCTGTGGTTCACACATCGGAACCGACGCCCTGGCAGCAGTGGTACTTCGCTAAGGATACTTCTGGCCTACCCTGAGAAAGGACGCCAAGCAGTTCGTCCGGAAATGTGGTAGTTGCCAGAGACATGCGAACATCCAAAGAACACCCTCGGAGTTCGTGACTTTGGCAGACTATCCTTGGCCCTTCGCAGTTTGGGGCATCGATCTCATTGGGCCACTCCCAACGGCGCCTGGAGGCGTAAAGTTCTGCGTAGTAGCAGTAGACTATTTCTCTAAATGGGTCGAGGCAGAACCTCTGACAACTATTTCGGCAAAAGAAGTGCAGAAGTTCGTATGGAAAAACATCGTATGCAGATTTGGCATACCGAGGGTACTCGTAGCGGACAATGGATCCCAGTTCATAGACAAAGGATTCCAAGAGTTCATTAGCGACCTCGGGACAAAAATGCACTTCGCCCCAGTAGCTCACCCCCAAAGTAATGGGCAGGTGGAAGTATCTAACAGGACCATAAAAGATGGTCTGAAAAAGAGATTGGGAGAAGCAAAAGGGAAATGGCCAGGAGAACTCCAAAGCGTGTTATGGAGCTACCGAACAACACACCGAAGAGCCACAGGGGAAACGCCTTTTTCACTCGTCTTCGGTACAGAGGCCATCATCCCTGTCGAAGTAGTACAACCGTCAATACGAGTCCAAGTGTTCGATGAAAAAGGAAATGACCTCGGCCTGAGAACCAAGCTCGACCTCGTCAGTGAACACAGAGAAGTAGCCGAGTTGAGAAGAAAAGCTTTCCAGCAAAGAGTGGCAGCAGCCATAAACCTACGCGCCAGGCCAAAAGGAATAAAGAAGGGAGACCTCGTTCTCCGAAAGGCTGAATTTGCACCCCGAAAGCCGTCCCACGGGGTACTTCGCGCAAATTGGGAAGGACCCTACCTGGTACTTGCCGAAGTACGAAAAGGAGTTTATAAGCTCGATGATGCCGAAGGCATAGAATTAAAAAATACTTGGCACTTAGAGGCCTTGAAAAAATTCTATGCCGAAAAAGTTCGGTGGGAAAGTTGTATTGCACAAGTTGCAAAAATTTGTCTAAGTAAAAAGTTCTGAAGAAGTACAAAACAAGAGTCTCACGAAAGCAATCGCCGACGAAAACAAAAGTAAGTTTTTCCGAAGCCTCTTGAGCGAATATGTTCGGGACAAAGGAAAGCAAGAGTTTGGTTTTCCGAAGTATCTTGAGCGAATATGTTCGGGACAAAGGAAAGCAAGAGTATGGTTTTCCGAAGTCTCTTGAGCGAATATGTTCGGGACAAAGGAAAGCAAAAGTATGGTTTTCCGAAGTCTCTTGAGCGAATTATGTTCGGGACAGAAGGAAACAAAGGAATCTGGCAAAAAATACTTAGCCAAATTTTTATCTATTGAGCCAAAGAGTGCTTACAGAGAAGAAAGTTGCTGAAAGACTACAAAAAAGAAGAAGAAAATGAAGGCAAAAGGCCCTAGTACTAAGGAACCTCGGCGTCTTGAAAACTGCCAGCCTCTGTGCTTTTGTCAGCAGCCTTCGGCGCCGGGAGAGAAGGAGGCAGTTTCAAGTGCTCGATCTTGGACCAAGTCCACCGAGGCTCCTTGGGGATGTTCATGCCTTCCAGGAAGGAGAGGTCAAAATCTGGGAACTTCTGCAGAATTTGGTGCCGAGCAAGACAGAAGCCGTCTTGAAAGCCCAACTTCGTCATATCATCGGACTCCCGCTTCTTGACCGCCAAATCCGCGTAATCCTTCTCCAAATCCTTGAACTTTCTCTTCAATGCCTTCATCTTCTTCTTCTCTTCTGAAGGCTTCTTCAGAGATGCGACCTCGGCTTCGAGCTGGGCCTTTTCCTCGAGCGTCTTCGCAAGGATTGCGTCACTTTCTGACTTATCCTTTTGAATCGTTTCTACGATCGAAGTTAGCTCCGCCATCCGAGAGCCGATGTCGGAAAGTTTCTGGGAGGTGCCTTTCTCAAGTTCCTCTTTCTCTTTTATGAACCCCTCCCGAAGTTCAGCAATTTCCTTCTCTGAAGACTGCTTCAGCTGAGCATTGTCGGCAGCCAACGCCGAACACTGGGCCTTCGTCTTGGTATAAAGGTCCCAGAGTGACGCCCTCCTTTCTGACTCTCGCGCCACCCGAACACGGAGCAACCCGGCATACCCCATCAGCTGCAAAAAAAAGCAAACAAAGGGAAAATGATGCTAAGTAAAAAGCAAAGGCGAAATTGGCACTGAGGAAACAGTGAAGCGTACCTGGGCGGCATGTTCAGTGAGTTTGGCGGCCAAAGAGTTGTCGCCTGGGTAAGCCGCCGTAAGGGCCTTGTAAGAGGCCTCAGTAAGCACCCCTTTGCACACCTGCCTGGCCATCTCGGGACAGTCCTCGGAGTACATATTCATGTCCTCCGTGAACGTCCAGAAGGGCTCCTTCGGAACTTTCCCTGCTGGGACTTTGGCATCCCGAAGGGCCCTCTTGCGGGCGTGTTCGGCAACCCAGTCAGGAGCGGCCACCTCCGCTGCACAACAAGGCAGAAAAATTGGTTAAGGCCAGAAAACCCTTAAGGATTTACAAAAGAAAGAAAAAAGGTTCTTCGACAAAGTACAAACCTGCTGGCACCTCGGTAACGTCGTCGTCAAGAATCGACGTCGCCTCAGTAGAGATCCCCTTGCCTTTTATTTGGCGCCGTTCCTCGGCAGAAGGGGTCTCCTCCCCATCGCCCTCCAGAAGAGCATGCGAAGGCGTGGGGCTTTGAGGAAGGACGTCGGAAGAAGGGACGTCGACAGAAGGAACCTCGGGCAAAGGGGCAGCAGGGTCTTCGGGCTCCTCGCCTACCTCCTCCGGAATTTGCGGAAGAGAGGAAGGAGCAGCTTTCTTTGCCCGTTTGGAAGGAGGGCCGCCCAAAGTCTGCTTCCGCCTCCAGAGAGGCGGCCTTCTTTGTCTATTTGGAAGGAGGGCCTGCCGAAGTCTGCTTCCGCCTCCGAGAGGCGGCCTTCTTTGTCTGTTCGCCCCTCTGAAGCCTGAAAAGGTAGATCAGAGTAACTTGTAGAAGGCAGCCGCGTCGTCGCCCATCTCTGAAAAAAGAAAAGGAAGATCAGTGTAAGTCCAAGATGAAGTTATGAAGGGAAAAATGAGAAAGTAACTTACTCTCATAAAAAGACTCATAAGTCTCATTCCCCCGAAGGAGTTTCACGAGCCAGGAGTCCTTCCCCGAAGAAGCCGGTTTCGGCATGTTGAGGTCTGTCTCATGCTCCTTTACCACCTTGAGTTCCCGAAGGACCTCTTCGGTCATGAGCCTCCAGTTGATCGGAAATGGGTAAAGGGCACGAGGAGAGACCTCGGCAGCCCAGTCAAAGACGGCCCGAATGCGCCTGTCGAAGTCCTCAAAGATAGGTGCTACGTCGGCGTCTAGCAGTATCTTCGGGTCAACGACATCCATCTTGAGCCTCCCCTGAGCCCACTTGGTCGGGACGTGCGACCAAGCCTCCGACTTCTTCAGGAAAAAGAATTTTTGTTGCCACCCTCGCCAGCTGTCTTTGGTGGCGAAGGTGAACGTATACTTTTTGCTCCCGGATCCCCGAGGTAGCATAAAGTAGAAGCCACCCTTCGGGACCACGAAGAGCTTGTAGTACTGAAGAAAAACTACAAAGTGAGGTTTTATTTTGAAAACGCCGCACATACAGAGGAAGGCGTTGAAATAGCAGTACGAGTTCAGTGGGAGTTGGTTAATGGCAATGCCATGGAAGTTGCAGAACGCGCTAACCATCTCCGGGGGGGGATACCGAAGTCCGACCTTCAGTTGGGCTCGGAAAACGGTGATTTCATCACTTCGGTTGGAAAAAGGAAATTGGTCAGGACGGGGCAACCTCGTCACAGAGTAAGAGGGTAAGAAAAACTTTTTCTTCCACTTCGCTAGTTTTGCCGGAGTAGTGCAGCAAGGGTGAGAAAGAAGAGGTTGCCAACTCTCGGGAACAGGCATGATGAAAATGAGTTCGGGAAAAACAACGAAAATGAGTTCGGGAAAAACAACGAAAACGAGTTCGGGAAAAACAAAGAAGAAGCTTTGAAAAAAGCAAAAGGACTAAAACCCACCAAAGGTCTTGCCGAAATCTGGATTTCTGGAAGCCGTCGTGAAAAGTGGGCGGAAAAACGCCTGAAAAAGGAGAACCGCCGCGGAAAATCGGGAGAGAATTAGAAGGCAGAAGAAAGCAAAAGCAGAAGCAAAAAGAGGGTTATGACAGGGCTGGTATATATAGGCCGAGAAGGCCAGGTGAACCGTCGTCATTAGTACCCCTCGGAAGGCGAAGCGTCGCCATAACTGCTAAATGCGCCTGAAAAGTCGCGCCTGCCGTACTCAGTGCATTCCCACCCAATAATAGTGTGCCATGTGTCGGTCATCGCGCAGCAAACGTGCCACGTGTCGTCCATCACGTCGAGCACGCCCTCTGACACCATTTGGTCTAGAGGCGCCGCCCTAGACTGACTCTGCTGGACACAGGACGCGACGCATGAGCAGACCTATAAAGGCAAAAAAGTAGGTTACCTCGAAGACACCAAAAGACAGTCTGTGACTTCGGGCAAAAGGTCTATCTTCGGTACAAGGTTATCCTATTTTCCCTCGCCACGAGGACACCAAGAGACAGCCTGTGACTTCGGGCAGAAGGTGTATCTTCGGCACAGGGACAGCCTATCTTCTCGCGCCTCGAGGACGCAAAAAGGGCTGCCCATCGCTTCAGGCAGAAGAAGGCGTCTTCGGCGCAGATATCACAACCACAGGACCCGAAAACCGATGAACCGAAGTTTCTCATTTTCAACTTTTCGGAGGGGGGCCTGTGATAGCCAAAGGCTATTGCCTCCTCGGTAGTAACTCCCTGCCAGAATATTGGCCGAGGAGTCTGACGTCACCCAAGAGAGGATCTTTTTACTGACCTCGGAAGGTGCGAAGTCAAACACTATGAGCTCGAGACTTCGGTTAGCTCGTCAGGAATTCCGAGGATAACACCGTCTCCATCGAGGGGCCAAACTGACCGTCTTCGGGTAAGAAAGCCATCTCTCTGAAGCAAGGAAGAATCTCCCCGAAGGCAGAAGCCCCGAAGAGGATCTTCCCCGAACAAGAAACACCTGAACAAGGGAATCACCGGACTATGGGTGTAAATCCCGAAGAAGGTGTTCATCAAAGGAACTCCCAGAACTATGGGATAGATCCCGAAGGAGGTGCTCGCACCGAAAGACGGATGGAATCCGAAGAGGGTGCACGCACCGAAGGGCGACCTCGCCCAGGGGACCTCGGGAGTACGGTATGAGCATTTAAGGAGCCTCTGACATGTCGCCCACAAGCCCTACACGTCACATCTGAACGGCAAACTGACACGCCGCAGCCCCCCCAGTCCTGACACAACCTGTCCGGGTCCAGGGCTAAAGGAGGCTGCAAACGGCTGCCTGTCCCCTAGGTCCAAAAGTACAGATCAAATCCGACCGAACACGTGTCATGATCTGAACGGACCAGCTACTCCTATAAATACTAGGAAATGGGACTGGGCAAAGGATGGGCATTTTCCTCCCTCTGAGAAAACACAAAACAGGCAAGACACTTGATCCCTTAGTGTTCTTCCTCCACTTTCACTCAGAAAACTGACTTGGGCGTCGGAGGGTCCTCCCCGGAAAAGCAAACCGGGGACCTCCTAACCTCTTCTTTGAGCTTTTCAGGCACACCCAGCTGGGAAACCAGAGCTCCAGGCGCTCGCCCCCTCAGGAAGTCTCCCCACCTGTCAACATGACAACAAACGAAGATGCCTCGGGGCATCACAATGCAAATAAGTGGGGAACCATCATGGGCATTAGAACCATTTTCATCCCCAGTGGCACATGACCGGATGTGCATGTATCCATTTAAATGAAGGGAGATCATTTCGGTCAAGGCCTTCCCTTGTTGTGTTCTTGAAGTTTTGCCGAAATGGTTTCAAGCTAAAGTCAAGGAGAGGAGGATTGAAGCTTGAGTGAGGAAGCAAGCTTCGGTTGTGTGATTTTGATTCGTTGATGATAGCCAAGTTCTATCGCCCCGAACACCTAAAGACCCCGGAAAAGAAGGAGTCAGACAACTGGTACACGATCTCGGCAACTCGCCAAAACCAACCTCGAAAGGGTGACCGAACTAACCTCGGGGGAGAAAAGCCAGCTACCTTTCGCAGGAAAAAGCCCACTGGAGGACCATCTTCGGAGCCAGGGAACACCTCGAAGTACCAGCATGACTCGAGGGAAGGGTCCCTCACCCCGAAGGGGGACCTCAACCGCGGGCACCTTGGAGGCACAAAAGGTAGCCATCAAGGAGTCTCTGACATCACGCCCATACACCCTGCACGCCGCCCTCATAGGTACTCTGACAAGCCGCCCCATCCTACATCTTGTCACGTCAAGGCTATGCTTGTCGTAGCTTGCGGCCCGAGGAGCTTGCAGGTGGCTAGGGGACCCCGCGCCCAGAGATATGGACAACATCCATCCTTACACGTGTCGCCATCTGAAGGCCTCACACCCTCCTATATATACCCGGGAAAATGATCACTGGAAGGGGACTCTCTCTCTCCCCTCCTCTCCAACGAGCCCTCAAAGAGAAAACACGACAGGCAAGAGCCCCTGGTGCTTAATACTCTCTCTCTCTCTCTCCTAAGCACTGACTTGGGCGTCAGAGGCTCCTCCCTGGAAAAACACTCCGGGGACCTCCTAACCCCTGTTTTCTGAGTGTTTCAGCTAGGTTCTCCCGAGGGATCTCCACTCTAGGCACATTCTCCCGTGCTGGAAGTACTGTTCGGCCTCATCGCTCTGCGCGATGAAACTGCTGCCGGCCATGGTACACGGTCCACACATAACACCTCCTCTCTGGACTCGCTTACTTCCCCGGAAACACCCTGCCGCACTCACCACGACACTCAGTGAAGATGCCATCCGCATCATCTGACGCTGTCTGTGGGAAACACTCCCAGGTCGTTGTTGTTGAAAACTTGGCGTTCTAAGGAAAAGGGACTCCTGAGGTCCCCGTCCGCGCCAGAGGTCCAACCGACAATCGAACAACTGCAGCAGAGACTTCCCTACCCGAGGATGAACGTCCTCTGACTATCACCATGGCCTTCTTGCGCGCATTCCCACGCTCTGTCGTGGTAAAAAAAATGCAGCAGTCAGACCGAACATGGTCGCAGCCAAAATCGGGCCAAAGGGCCTTCTTATCGGCATTCCTCGGGAGAAGAGTCCCGTGCCAACTCACAAGAGTTCGGGGAGAAGCAGGGTCAGAATGACCTAAGAATGCCCCGTTGAAGGAGTTCTACACTCGAGTAAAAGTTGTCATCTCTTCGGCAACAAAAACAAATACCCATTACCCCAAAAAGAGCCACCTACGCCTTGCTACTTGCGGGCAGAAGGCTACGACTCTACTTCCAAGGACATACTATAGTTGTCCAAAGTAAATCACCTTTGCGTGACGTTATGGAGAAAGTAGAGCATTGGGGAAGATTATCAAAAGCATACATCGAGCTCGGAGAATGCTACATCACGCACGGGCCTAGAAGGGTAGTAAAAGCTACTGGCAGACTACATTACCAAAGTCCCAAAGATAGAAAATGCTGAAACTGAACGAGGGAGGCCTAGCAAAGGTAGGAACTCCCTGTCAACAAAAAGTGCAGAATAGCAGAGCGCTCGACCAAGCCATCGGGGGTCCGAGGGCAGGGAGGCCACCAAAGCCATCAAATTTGGTTACCAAAGTATTGGGCCATCCGAGCATGACAGCGCTAAGTACAGTAACCTCGCATAAAAGAAGGGAGAATCCTACGAAGAGGTATCTCCCAACCAAAAAGTCCCGAAAAGCCTCATAAATCAGCAAAAAGTGCGAAGACGTTCCGGACGAAGTCCCCTGATTGAGGAGGAACTATGCCGGTGGAAGAATGGAAGTCTGTAAAAAGTGGGTGCAAGACAATTCATCCAGAAAGCGTGAAGATGGCCAAAAGCACACTAGCACCCAAAGACTGCCTTTGGAGTGGATAACCCCGGAAGATTACCCTTGCCTCTTTGCAAGTATGGGGCATAGATCTCGCCGGGCCATTCCTGGCAGCTCCTGAAGGAGTAAAGTTCTGCGTAGCAGTAGTAGACCACTTCACTAGGTGGAGTGAGGCAGGACTCCTAATGACCACCCGAGCAAAAGATATACAAAAGATCGTCCAGAAGAGCATGATATGCAGATTTGGCATACCAACGGTGACAACGGACGATAATGATTCCCAGTCTATGGAACAAGGGATCCCGAGAATTTGTCACCAATTTTGGAATAAAGACGCACTTCGCTCCACTGGCTCAACCCCAGGCCAACAGATTAGTAGAGGTAGCCAGCAGAGCTGTAAAAGAGGGACTGCAAAAGAGGTCGGGAGAAGCAAAGGGAAAATGGCCAGGAGAATTTCCTATTGTACTAAGGAGTTATCAGACAACACCCCAAGGGCCCATTGGGGGTGCACCTTTCTCACTTATCTCCAGTATAGAGGCCATTGCCCCTACCGAAGTAGTACGGCCAATTAGTCAGAATACAAGTGTTTGACAAAAGAGGAAACAACCTCGGGTTGAGAGCTAAGCTCAACCTGGTTAACGAACATAGAAAAATGGCTGAGCTCAGAAGAAAAAGCCTTTTGGCAAAATGTGGCCATAAGTGCAAAACTACATGATAGGCCAAAAGGAAGAGGGGAAGGAGACCTCATTCTCCGAAAGGCCGAGTTTGAACCCCGAAAACCGACCCATCAGGTACCTCGGCCAAACGGGAAAGGGCCTTATATTCGGTCCTAGAAGAGGTCCGAAAGAGAGTATACAAGCTTGGCGTCACCGAAGGAGGAAAACTGAGAACTGCATGGCACTCGGAGGCCTTAAAGAAATTCTATACTTAGAATTTCAGATGAAAAATTGTACAAGTAATTTTCTCTAAGCACAGAAGTTTTCCCCTATCTGAAAATACTCGCCAAACAAAGGTGAAGTCCATCGACTCCCGAAAGTCTTGTTTTCCTCCCGAAGATTGGTTGGGTTATATGCCCAAAAAAGGTGAAGTCTACGGACTCTCGAAAGTGTTGCTTTCCTTCAAAAGTAGGTTGGGTTATATGCCCGAAAAGGATGAAGTCTATCGAGTGCGGCCGACGAGGGTAGGCTAAAACTTGCCTAAGTAAACTTCGAAAACGAAGGAAGTTTGCCCGAAGAATTGGCCGAT
>SMDT01001699.1:0-75304 GCA_005392925.1 Aquilaria sinensis
TCTCAACACCGATATCCAACTCGGCTCCAAACAAGACTAATGGCAGAGCAAACTGAAAAACGTCTCACAGATATTGAGTCCAAGATAGAAAGCATGGCCGAGCAAATGAAACAATTAATAGAGCTAATTAAGGGGAAAGCAACCCAAGTTCCCATCAAAGACCCGCAAAATCCGACCTATCCTCCTGGATTCACTCAATATCGGGTCTCAATTCAAGAGAAGCTCTTTCACGACTCAGGCCCATCTGATAACATTCATCTAAGGCACAATCCAATTTTTGAAGAAATGAAGCCCCTGCTTAAAAAAGAAGACGATACTCAAAAACTCGAGACCATAGAAAAGAGACTTCGGGCCATTGAAGGAGGCACTGTATTTGGATCTTTTTCGGTGAATGATCTTTGCTTGATGCCAGACGTTGTGATTCCTTCAGACTTTAAGGTGCCAGACTTTCCGAAATACGATGGAACAAGTTGCCCTATCACTCCAATTACACTGTTTCCAAGAAGAATACAACCACTCACAAAAGACGAGAATGTGTGGATACCACTTTTTCAAGAAAGTATTACAAAGTCAGCGCTACAATGGTATCCAAGTCAAGGTCCAAGAAACATCAAAACATAGACTGACCTCACTCAGGCTTTCATCAATAACTACAAGCATGTTATGGACTTGGCCCCGGATCGCCAAACTCTCCAGAATATGGAGAAAAAGGAACAAGAAACCTTTAAGGAATGCGCTCAAAGGTCAAGAGACTTAGCTGCACAAGTTTAACCACCTATGATAAAAAGAGAACTAATCACCCTGTTTATCCAAACACTAAATAGACCATTTCATGAAAAACTAGTTGGGAACACTTCAAGTAGCTTTTCAAATATGGTATTATCTGGAGAAAAGATCGAATTTGGAATCAAAATAGGAAAGCTGGTCGATTCTTCAATTGGAGGATGTTTCAATGAAAGAAGCGGAGTTGTCCAAAACATCATCTCCAAGTCCTATGGTCCAATACCACTCACGTTACAAGTGAAAGGATATCCTATTGAGACTGTAAGCTTCAAAGCTCCCTCATCAGTACCACATACCACTTATGGGAAGAAAGCTACTCAAGTCGATTCAATTTCCACAAGCTACAAATCTGCTATCACCCATACCAACGATAACAAAGATCAAATGGCCTCCTCTTCCAAGTTGGTATGACCCAAATACCAAATGTGATTACCAAAAAGGTTCAATCGAACATTCAACCGAAAATTGTGTGACACTGAAACTCAAGGTCCAACAGTTGGTCGAGTCCAAATTGCTAGATCCCGATGTGATTGGTAATTGAAAGTGAAAATTTTGAGCTAGAATTACATTGATTTGGAAGGGCTCCAAGTCAGATCCGATCTAACAGTTCGCACACACTTTTGAATGACAGGGAATCCTTTGAGTAACTTGTGTCTTTGAGAGCTTGTCAAAGTAATCTAATAGTAAAAATCTCCTAGATTTAGTCCAGAATCTAGGGTGTAGTCTTTGTTAAATGGACACCTGGTATTCTTTTTCTGGTACAACAAAAAGATTTAATGTGTGCATTCTACCACTTTTTACTGAAAATCCATTTTTACATATTCTACCACTTTCTACCAAAAATTTTTACATCTATCTCTCACTCTTTGCCATTACACTACCCATTATTGCCATCACACTTTACTTTGTAAACAATACTACTCGTGGGTGAAAATGAAAGTTAAGGGAGATTTGATAGTAGTGATCTTCGAAAGTGCTGCCAAATCTAGTAAGAAGGATTTCAAATGTTGCACCTCAACTCTCAAAAAAGAATTCACAGTGGTTATCAACATCCTTGCAAGAAGTCTTGGGTTAGCTTCCAAAGAAGGTAGCTCTCATATTAAATGACTTCAGTGGCCTCCCAATTCTCACAAATGCTCAACACAAGAAAAGGTTCTCAGTTTTCCGCAACACAAATTCCAAAAAGGAAAGAAGTTCATCCCTTCCATCAAAAGACAACAAGGGAAAATTCAAATCCAAAAAAGACTGAGAACAAGAACGATCAAGTAAGGCCACTTGAGTCATCTCACTTCAAGAAGGCAATGATCTCGGCTCTCCGCAATGCAAACTCCAAAAAGAAAAAAAGTTCATCCTTTACATCAAAAGGCAACAAGAGAAAATTCAAAACCAAAAAGGACTGAGAACAAGCACGAGCAAGTAAGGCCACTTGAGTCATCTCACTTCAAGAGAGTTATCAAGTATGTCATCACCATAGCTCACATAAAAAAAAAACAAAAAAAAACAAAACAAAAAAAAAGAACAAACAAAAAAAAGAGAAAAGAAAAAGAGGCTCAAGATAAAGCAAAAGAAAGAAAAGAAAAAAAAAAGTGAGCTATGGATTCTAGACTGAAAACCTGCAAAGGCGGTTTAGAAGACAAAAGCAACCCTCAAGCCAAGCATACATAAAGATCACGATAGTTGGGGGGCAACAGATGAGGTCTAACTTTCTGGAAAAGGTGGCAAGTTTGAGGTCATCACTATTGAGTTTTTCACCGTAATCAGATCTGCTCACGAGTAGTATTAAAAGACCCTTCTTTCACACCACTCAAACTTAACTTTCCTCAGACCTAACATTTACCTCTTGATATCATTCTCATTCAGCTAAAAACTACAATGCACTGCCACGAAAAAAAAAACATTCAAACTTAACTTTCCTCAGACCTAAAATTTACCTCTTGATATCATCCTCATTCAGCTAAAAGGCTATCATTGTGAATCATGTTTCTACCTTATTGCCTTGCACAGTTTATGTCTTCGAGTTGGAAAGGGGAAGAATGACAGGATATTTTAATTAAAAACAAAGACCGTAAGTTACTTGGTCAAGCTTTGCAAATTGATGAAAGTTTTTCTTTAAGGCCAAACCATTATTCATTAATGTGTGTAGACTTAAAAGTGAGGAGATAGCTTGAGACTTTCTTTAAGAAGATGTGGTTCTTGTAAGAGAAATTCATGATCAAGGACCATCACAAAGGTCTAGAAATGCTCGACCTTCTGTTAAATCAAAGGCGAGATGATACCTTTTTCCACATAAACACCATATTCAGGGGGGCAAAGTAGTCTCTACGAAGCATAAGAAGAGTACTGCCAAGAAAGAAGCTCAATAGACAAGGGGGCAAGTCTTATGGATCAGAACCTGAGTTTAAGGAAGAGCAATCATTCAGATTATAACATGGGGATAAGTAAGTGTCAGCACGGCCACAAGAAAAGGGGCAAAGAGACATTGAAAGTTAAGCCTTCGATGGTATGAAATCCATGACAAGGGATGAGTATCCAAAGAGATATAAAGTATGAGGCGGGCGAACATTAAAGAAATTGAGGCCAAAATTCAAGAACAAGTCAAGGAAAGGGGATTTTGAAAAGAGTTGGGCTTTTGAGGCAATGGACAAAAGCTGGAAAGCATAAAGAGAGATAGTCCAAGAAGGCAATCACAAAGAGGATCCAATAAAGCAAAGATATGAAAAACTAGATCCATCTAAAAAAATCCAAAACAAAAAAAGAATACCATCAGTTACGCATGCATTACATTCATGCATTTCACATCATACATACATAACTTTTACATGACAAGGATCAAATGGGATGCACATTCATGGCACCGTTACAGCAGTATAAGCTGAAATCTCAATGACATCAGCTCCTACTAATCTATTATTAGATGCACAGTTAATATGCTGGACCTAGCTTCATCAGGAATTTAAAGATAAAGTAGACAATATTGTCAAAAGCCTGGCAATCGATTCAATAATCGAGGCTACACCTGGAAGGATAGGATTGATGCCAGCTTAGCGGTATCCAAGATAAGATATAGCTATAAGATAAGCGCGGACATCAAGAAATATTGTCGTTGAATTTGTCAAAAGCGGACAATGGATTCGATAATCGAGACTCCACTCATAAGGATTGGATCAACGTCAGCTCGATGGGATATCAAAGATAAGAAATATCTATGATATCAAAATAAAGTAGGATCCACTTTTCCGATTAAGCGGCGGATACGGTACTCCGTGACTCTCAAGTCGGTTCTCTCAGTTGCCCATAATAACTGATTCCTTCACCCCATCTTTCTTTTGCTTCCTCCAAGAAAATGGATCCTACTTTTTCTGCCTTGCGAAAGTATTTTCCTTCTCTCCCAATGAACATCCTAAAAAAGATCTACCGAGTTCGCTGTGAACGATTAAGAGCTCTGATGCACAAAGGAATACCTGAAGATGTACGGTGGTTAATCGAAGCCAAGGTTCGTCTGGCAGGTGAAATCCCAGAGACATTTGCGTCTTACATGCCTGGTGTTGGCAAAAGTTCTTATGCCAGAAAAAGAAGAGCGAAAAGATTACAAGTCTGCCATAAATGTGGTAGGTGGACTTGTAAGACTAGGTGTCGTTCTTTAGGAATGATCTCCAATAATCGAGAAGATAAAATACGGTTCATCAAGAATGGCTTGAGTAAGGACTCATTGGATGATATCCAATTGACTCTTGAGACGCATTCTTGTGGATCTGTGCAACGTGAAATTCTTGGTTTATGGAGTATTTTTCATGAAGAACGAAACCGTTACAGTCCCGGGAATCTGACTTTAAACGACCCTGTTTGCCGGCTTGTAAGAAAGCTGGATGGGAAGCAGATCCTCGACTCATAGAAGCCGTTAATGCCGTTACTGGACGTAAAACCAGTGGAAGATGTGAGCCACAGTCACAATTACTGTACATACAGTTTGTTATATTTGGAAAAATTTGCATTTTCTTTTGACAGATGTACATGCTCCCCTAAGTGTAATCGACACGTTATCCCTTTTCATCACTATAAATGCGTGTTCTTCCTTCTGATTAAGCAGCGGATAAGATACCCCGTGACTTCTAAAGTCGGTTATTCCAGTTTCCTACAATAACTGATTCCTTTCCCTCTTCTCTCAAATTCTTCTCTCATCAATGGATTCTACTCTTTCTGCACTGCGATACTCTTTCTGCACTGCGAAAATACTTTCCTTCCCTCCCACTAAAAGTTCTTAAAAAGATCTACCATGCTAGATGTGAAAGAATCAGAGTTTTTATACGCAAGGGCGTTCCTGACAATGTGCAGTGGATAATTGAAGCTAAGGTCCGTTCGGCTGGTGAAGTTGCAGATGCATTTATGCCTCGTATGCCCGGCTTAGGTAAAAGCGCTTATGCCAAAAAGCGAAGAGCAAAGAGGCTAGATGTCTGTTATAAATGCGGACGATGGAATTGCAATACTAAATGCCGCTCTTTAGGATACATCTCCAAAAATCGTGAAGATAAAAGAAAATTCATTAAGAATGGCCTGCGTAAGGAATCTCTGGAGGATATCCGAGGGACTCTTGAAACGCATTCTTGTGGAATAGTACAACGCAAAATAGTCGATTTATGGAGGACTTACCATAAAGAACAAGACCGTTGCAGTCCCCAAAATCTGACTGTAAACGACCCTGTTTGCCAGCTTGTAAGAAAACTGGGGAAGCAAATCCCCGACTTATAGAAGGCATTGAAGCCATTACTAGACATAAAACCAGTGGAAGATGAGAGCCACAGTTATGATTGCTGTACATATAAGCTGTCATTTTGAAATTTGTCTTTTCTTTTGACAATAATGTACTTGCTTCTGTAAGCGTAATAAACACGTTATCCTTTTATCGCTATAAATGCGTGTTCTTCTTTCTGGATACGGTACTCCGTGACTCTCAAAGTCAGTTATTTCCGTTTCCTACAATAACTAATTTCTTCCTTTCTTCTCTTAAATTCCTCCTTCATCAATGGAGTCTTCTCTTTCCGCCCTACGAAAGTATTTTCCTTCCCTCCCAATAAATGTTCTTAAAAAGATTTATCAAGCTAGATGTGAACGATTCAGAGTATTTATGCACAAAGGCATTCCTGATAATGTGCGGTGGCTAATCGAAGCTAAGGTTCGTTCGGCTGGTGAAGTTCCAGATGCATTCTTCCCCCGTATGCCCGGCTTTGGTAAAAGCGCTTATGCCAAAAAGAGAAGAGCAAGGAGGCTAGGCGTCTGTCATAATTGTGGATGGTGGATTTGCGGCACTAAATGTCGTTCTTCAGGGATGATCACCAGAAATCGTGAAGATAGAAGAAAATTCATTAAGAATGGCCTGCGTAAGGAATCTCTGGAGGATATCCGAGAGACTCTTGAAGCGCACTCTTGCGGAATAGTGCAATTTGAGATTGTTGGATTATGGATGATTTTCCAAAGAGAACGAGATCGTTACAGTCTTGGGAATCTGACTTTAAACGACCCTGTTTGCCAGTTTGTGAGAAAACTAGATGGGATGCAAATCACCGATTCATAGAAGGCATTGAAGCCGTTACTGGACGCAAAGCCAGTGGAAGACGTGGACCAAAGTCACGATTACTGTACATGCTAGCTGTCGCTTTTGAAATTTTCCTCCCCTTTTGGCAATAATGTATCCACTCCTGACATGAGCCATAGTCACGATACTGTACATGCTAGCTGTCGCTTTTGAAATTTTCCTCCTCTTTTGGCAATAATGTACCCACTCCTGACATGAGCTACAGTCACGACTACTGTATATGCTAGTTGTCGCTTTTGAAAATTTTCCTTCTCTTCTGACAATAATGTACTCCTGACGTGAGCTGTAGTCACCACTTTTGAAATTTTCCTTTTGAAAATTTTCCTTCTCTTTTGACGATCATGTACCCACTCCTGACATGAGCTACAGTCACGACTACTGTATATGCTAGCTGCCGCTTTTGAAAATTTTCCTTCTCTTCCGACAATCACGTACCTACTCCTGACGTAAGCTACAGTCATGACTACTGTACATGCTAGCAGCCATTTTGGAAATTTTCCTCCTCCTTTTGACGATAATGTACCCATTCCTGACCAGAGTCATGACTACTGTGTATCGCTGTCTTTTGTTTATAGCTCCGGCAATAATGTATCCATTCTTGAAAATAAAATTATTGCCTTATCTCTTCATCTCTATAAATATATCCTCTTTCTCACAAGTGTAAGGATAGGAATAGAGGAAACCTCAACTCGTAAATCCCGAAGTATTTGTGTATTTTCTGGGGCTTTTCCTGGAAAAGATGAAGAACTCTATTTGTGTATTTTCTGGAGCTTTTCCTGGAAAAGATGAAGAGTACTTAAAGGCAGCCAACCATTTAGGTAGTGTATTAGCTGAGCGAAAAATACACTTAGTTTATGGAGGAGGTAGTGTCGGATTAATGGGAGGTGTAGCATCAGCAGCATCTCTAGGAGGAAGCCAAGTTCTAGGCATCATCCCTGGATCTCTGAAATTTGTTTCTGGGGGCACGATTGGAGAAGAATTAGTGGTTAAAAATTTGCAAGAGCGTGTGTTACAAATGCTTCTTAATGCTGATGCTGTTATCGCTCTACCAGGTGGTTTTGGTACATTGGGAGAAGTCTTCCAAATTGCTTCCATGGCCCAACTTAATTTGCACAAGAAACCTATTGGGCTTTTGAATGTTAACGATCTCTTTACAGGTCTAATATCTTTTGTGGATTATGCAGTGCAGAAGAATTTTATATCAAGAGTAGCATGACGAATCCTAATATCTGCAAAAACTGCTGAAGAATTACTTGATAAAATGCAAGCTTTTGTTCCTGAACCAGATCCAGCAATGATTCAGATAGACTGGACGCGACAGTCTTTCCCGAACAGTTCGATCCCATAATAGTCCTCTACTAACCCTGTTGAAATATTGTGGAAGAAGAAGCGATCCGATCCGTTTTGCTTGTCCTTTACTTTTATTATCAGCATTTTCTTTTGTGTTTTAGTTTTTCTTTTCAGGGAATTTCTTTCTTTTATCTTATAAGATAGTCTCGTCCATGCTGATATTAAAACCATAGGACAATGCCTTTAGGTTGGAATGGCTGAGCAAAGAGTAATTTTTATTGCTCTTGAGACGCATCCTATTAGGTCTACTAGGCATAACATTTTGGGGTAGTTAAGCTTCAACCTTATTTGGATGACATATCTCTCAAGCGAATCTATATTTACTGAAGAAAATATTAGATGAACCCTGGATATTGATTCCAAACATCCGTTCCCTTTACATAATTTGTTAGCGATATTGTCATCATCAAGATTCACTCATTTTATCGAAGTCTAAAGTTTCACACTCGCCTATTATGCAAATTCATACTTTCGAAGAAAATTATTCCAATTCTAATTGCTTTCATATAAATTTCGCTCAATTACTTTCATAAAAATTTCTATCTCGAGGTTCTAAGGAAAGTTCCTTAACCTCAAAATCAATCAATTTTCATTCAACGATAGGAAAGTTCCTATTCGAGGATGGAACCTTTTCCTCGAAATCAATCAATTCAATCGGGGTTCCTATAAGGATAAGGAACCTTTGCCTCGAAATCAATCAATTTTCCTTCAACGATAGGACTGTTCCTATCGAGGTTCTAAGGATGGAACCTTTGCCTCGAAATCAATCAATTTTACTTCATTTTTTCTTCAAAGGATAGGACCTGTTCCTATCGCCGAGGTTTTAAGGATGGAACCTTTGCCTCGAAAAATCAATCAATTTTCCTTCAACGATAGGAGAGTTCCTATCGCCGAGGTTTTAAGGATGGAACCTTTGCCTCGAAATCAATCAATCAATTTTCCTTCAACGATAGGAGAGTTCCTATCATCGAGGTTTTAAGGATGGAACCTTTGCCTCGAAATCAATCAATCAATCAACCTTAGCCTCGCAATCAATCATTCATCGGGGTTTTAAGGATGGAACCTTTGCCTCGAAATCAATCAATCAATTTTTAAGGATGGAACCTTTGCCTTCAATCAGGAAGGTCCTATTCGGGGTTTTAAGGATGGAACCTTTGCCTCGAAAAATCAATCAATTTTCATCCTATCGGGGTTTTAAGGATGGAACCTTTGCCTTTCCAATCATCATTTTCAATCATCGGGGTTTTAAGGATGGAACCTTTGCCTCGAAATCAATCAATTTTCTTCATCATCGAGGTTTTAAGGATGGAACCTTTGCCTCGAAATCAATCAATCAATCAATCGGAGGTTTTAAGGATGGAACCTTTGCCTCGAAATCAATCAATTTTCAATCATCGGGGTTTTAAGGATGGAACCTTTGCCTCGAAATCAATTTTAAGGTTTTAAGGATGGAACCTTTGCCTCGATCAATCAATCAACCTTTTTTCATTCCATCGGGGTTTTAAGGATGGAACCTTTGCCTCGAAATCAATCAAGGAGGTTTTAAGGATGGAACCTTTGCCTCGAAATCAATCAATTTTCATTCATCGGGGTTTTAAGGATGGAACCTTTGCCTCGAAAATCAATCATAGGAGAGTTCCTATCAATCGGGGTTTTAAGGATGGAACCTTTGCCTCGAAATCAATCAATCATCGGGGTTTTAAGGATGGAACCTTTGCCTCGAGATCAATCAATCAATTCGAGGTTTTAAGGATGGAACCTTTGCCTCGAAATCAATCAATCGGGGTTTTAAGGATGGAACCTTTGCCTCGAAAACAATCAATTTTCATCATCGAGGTTTTAAGGATGGAACCTTTGCCTCGAGATCAATCAATCATCGAGGTTTTAAGGATGGAACCTTTGCCTCGAGATCAATCAATCAATCCGAGGTTTTAAGGATGGAACCTTTGCCTCGAGATCAATCAATTTTCATCCGAGGTTTTAAGGATGGAACCTTTGCCTCGAAAACAATCAATTTTCATCATCCGGGGTTTTAAGGATGGAACCTTTGCCTCGAAATCAATCAATCAATTTTTTAAGGATGGAACCTTTGCCTCGAGATCCAATCAATCCGAGGTTTTAAGGATGGAACCTTTGCCTCGAAAACAATCAATTTTCATTCATCGGAGGTTTTAAGGATGGAACCTTTGCCTCGAAATCAATCAATCAATCCGGGGTTTTAAGGATGGAACCTTTGCCTCGAGATCAATCAATCAATCCGGGGTTTTAAGGATGGAACCTTTGCCTCGAGATCAATTTTCAATCAATCCGAGGTTTTAAGGATGGAACCTTTGCCTCGAAAACAATCAATTTTCATCATCGGGGTTTTAAGGATGGAACCTTTGCCTCGAAAACAATCAATTTTCATCATCGGGGTTTTAAGGATGGAACCTTTGCCTCGAAAACAATCAATTTTCATCATCGGGGTTTTAAGGATGGAACCTTTGCCTCGAAAACAATCAATTTTCATCATCGAGGTTTTAAGGATGGAACCTTTGCCTCGAAATCAATCAATCAATCGTCGAGGTTTTAAGGATGGAACCTTTGCCTCGAGATCAATCAATCAATCCGAGGTTTTAAGGATGGAACCTTTGCCTCGAGATCAATCAATCAATCAATCCGAGGTTTTAAGGATGGAACCTTTGCCTCGAGATCAATCAATCAATCCGAGGTTTTAAGGATGGAACCTTTGCCTCGAGATCAATCAATTTTCAATCCGAGGTTTTAAGGATGGAACCTTTGCCTCGAGATCAATCAATCAATCGAGGTTTTAAGGATGGAACCTTTGCCTCGAGATCAATCAATCATCGAGGTTTTAAGGATGGAACCTTTGCCTCGAGATCAATCAATCAATCAATGGGACCTTTGCCTCGAGATCAATCAATCAATCCGAGGTTTTAAGGATGGAACCTTTGCCTCGAGATCAATCAATCAATCCGAGGTTTTAAGGATGGAACCTTTGCCTCGAGATCAATCAATCAATCCGAGGTTTTAAGGATGGAACCTTTGCCTCGAGATCAATCAATCAATCCGAGGTTTTAAGGATGGAACCTTTGCCTCGAGATCAATCAATCAATCCGAGGTTTTAAGGATGGAACCTTTGCCTCGAGATCAATCAATCAATCCGAGGTTTTAAGGATGGAACCTTTGCCTCGAAAACAATCAATCAATCCAATCGTTCGAGGTTTTAAGGATGGAACCTTTGCCTCGAAACCTTTGCCTCAATCAAATCAATCCATCATCGGGGTTTTAAGGATGGAACCTTTGCCTCGAGATCAATCAATCAATCCGAGGTTTTAAGGATGGAACCTTTGCCTCGAAAACAATCAATTTTCATTCATCGGGGTTTTAAGGATGGAACCTTTGCCTCGAGATCAATCAATCAATCCGAGGTTTTAAGGATGGAACCTTTGCCTCGACAACAAACAATCAATCAATTAGTCCATCTTACAACGATAGGAGCTTTCCTATCGTTAGAGGTTCTAAGGACCTTTCCTTAACCTCAAACAAACAATCAATCAATTCAGTCCATCTTACAACGATAGGAGCTTTCCTATCGTTAGAGGTTCTAAGGACCTTTCCTTAACCTCAAACAAACAATCAATCAATCAGTCCATCTTACAACGATAGGAGCTTTCCTATCGTTAGAGGTTCTAAGGACCTTTCCTTAACCTCAAACAAACAATCAATCAATCAGTCCATCTTACAACGATAGGAGCTTTCCTATCGTTAGAGGTTCTAAGGACCTTTCCTTAACCTCAAACAAACAATCAATCAATCAGTCCATCTTACAACGATAGGAGCTTTCCTATCGTTAGAGGTTCTAAGGACCTTTCCTTAAACTTTACTGTTTGGGCGGCGAGAAGATTCTCAATGCCTACCTAAGCCGGACGAAATTTGGTAACGACTTTGCATACATCATGTCCCATGAAGCATGCAAAGGGGGGCAGCTGTTGACACCCAATTTCGTCCGGCCATTAAAAAAAATTTAAAAAATTAATTAAAAAAAAATAAATAAATAAATTATTATTATTATTATTATTTATTACCAAATATAAAAAATTTTAAATAAAAAATTATGGGGGCCATTTTTATTTTATAAAGTTAGCTTATATATATATATCTATATATATATATATATATATATGTGTGTGTGTGTGTGTGTGTATTAAAAAGTTAAATTAATTATTAATTATTATTTATTATTATTAAAAAAAAAAAAAAAAGAAGCGAAAAATCTGGCCCTCTCCGGAGACTTCTCCCCTCTGTCTTTCTCCAGAGCCTTCTCGCTTCTTCTTTTCTTTCTACTTATCCAGCAATCAGAGCTCTCTCGGGGGAGCTCACAACAGAGCTCCTTCTCATCTTCCTCTCCTTCTCATCTCTGACTCTCTCTAAAAACAATTCTCTCACTCTCCTCTCCCTCTGACCTTCGCTATCTCTCTCTTCAGCTTCGCTCTCTCATCTTCCTACTCTCACGATCACATCGCTTCTCCCTCATCTGGGCTCACACACACACGCTTCTGATCTCCGAGCTCTCACCTTCATCTCTCTGTCTTTCCCTCATCTCGCAACTCTCCCCACTCTCTCTCTCTCTCTCTCTCCAAATTCATTTCTCTCTCTCTCGTATAACTCTCTGATTCCATCTCCTCCGTCTCCGTTCGTGTTCCACCACGTCGTCACCGTAGTCGCCTTCATGCTGTCAATCCTTCACCGTTCCCCGCTCCGTCCTCACATCGTCACCTTCAGCAGCCCCTGTTAATTGCCGTGCTGTCAACGAGTCCAGGAACCTTCACTTCGCCGGACGCGACGCCGCTGTCGTTCCCGTCACTGGCGTTACCCTCCGTTCGTCACGCCGCCAGCCGGACCCTCCGTTCGCCACGCCGTCAGACGCTCTCCTCGCGTCGTCAATCTCCCTCCATCGCTGCCGGCCACCTCTCCTGTTTCTTCCCGCTCCGTCAGCCCATCCGCCGACCACCGCGCTGCGCCTCTCTGCCATCGCACCGCCGTCATCCAGGTGCCCCTCCAGTCCCCCGTCCGTCGCCCTCCTCGCGCCAGTCCGACGACGCCTGAAGGAAGAAGAAGACAGTAAAGAAAACGCCATACGCGTTTTTAATTTTTGACCAAAAGTCAAAGACTGTTCTTTTACGTTTTTCTGGGTAAAATCCTGGTTAGACCTTAGCTTTCTTTATTTTGATCATTTAAGTCACTAACTCTTTTCGTTTTGCAGATTAACCCTTGACAGCAAGATTTTTATTCGTTTGTATTTTTCTTTGTTTCCTTTATTATTGTTGGTTTGGTCTTATATTAAACTTGATTATTAAATTGATATAGGAGAACAACATAGGATTGTGATTTGATATGTTTATTTATTTATTTATCCTTATTTTTAGAATAATTTAATTTTAATTCTATTAGTGCATCTAATATGTATCAAATTATTGGTTAAGAAGCATTCAAATGTTTGCGAATCCATTTTTAGTAGGTTTGATAAAATCCTAAGACGGATTATATCCGTGTTCAGGTGGTCTGGCAAGATCCATGGTTTGGATATTAAAAATTAAAATTAAAATTAAATAACGAAACCCAGATCGTAAACCGATTCGTTGTTGCTTCGGATCTGATTTGAAAGTCCATAATTTTGGCATAATTCTTGTTTACCCCCTGAGTTATTTTTATTTTATCCAGTTAAGCCATTAATTTCATTTTATCTTATAAATCAGTCACTGAAAATATTTTTTTATTCTTTCTCTTTTTGTTCTTTGTTCATTTGATGATTTGGCCATGCATCAATTTAATTAATAAATTCACATAGGAATACAAGTTAGGATATCTTTTTTTTTTAAATTTTTTTTAATATTAAAATCTTTGTAATTTTGATTGAATCTATACGATGCGTTTCAAAGATCAATTTTTGAGAATTCATTCTACGTGGGTTTAATAAAATTACAGGATTGAGAAGAAAGTGGCAGCATCTGTCTATTTTTTTTAATTTTTGATATTGTTAGTCTTATTAAAATCCGCACATGAGATTGTATATAACCTTGATTTTGGATTGAAATCAGCATGATATTTGTTTGAATTAAAAAGGTTGCTTCTTTGGTTGAAGGCCACAGAGAACAAATCGAAGAAGATGACTTGAGATGGTATTTACCTAACTTTTGGATTAATGATTGCTTTGTGTATTTCGATCACTGATTTTACTTATTTTCTTTTATGTTTGTTCAGTTCATTAAAGGCATCTATCAGCTTAGGAATTAATATTAAGTATAATTATATAATTAGATTAGATAGACTTTTTAATAATTAATCTAAAAAATTAATTTGACATATTAAAAATAAAAATTACATTTTGAAAATTTCGGTCTATGTGGGCCGTTAATAATTAGTTAAATAATTAACAATAAATTAAAATAATTTCCATATCCGGATGATTCGGCAGGATCTACGGTTTGGAAAGTATCAACTTTTTAATTTAATTGAATAAAAATTAAATAAAAAAAAAAAGATAAAAATCCATATTTTTTGATATAGATTAAATTATATAAAATTTCATTAAATTCCGTGTCCGGGTGACTCGGTAGAGTCCATGGTTCGGAAATAAAGCTTCCGTGTCCAGGTGACTCGGCAGAGTCCATGGTTCGGAAATATCAAATTTTATCAAAATTAATTACCAAAAATCCACATCCGACTAAATAATTCAGTTAAAATTTTCGGTTCAAAAATTAACTGAAAATTATTTCAAAAGCAAAGCAAAACAAAATTAAAATCAACTAAGGTGCCAATTTTGGGCGCTATAACAATATTGTTTTAGCGTAACCGTACTCCCGATCCCCGAACTCTCGCAGGCCAATTTTAAGGTGACCAATCGACCTAAGAAAACTGATTGGTGGCGACTCCAGAAAACCCGACGTTGCTACAAGGTTAATGTTTAAACTAAAAATTCAATTAGAATGAACAGCACAGGGATGAATAATATAAATGACAAAAAATTCCAACGCCTAAAGCCGTTGGAAACTTTTAATATGGCCAAAAATTTCCAACTGCCTAAGCAGTTGGAAAAAGAAAACTGCCTGGGCAGTTGGAGAATTTTCCAACTGCTAAACTGTCTGGGCAGTTGGAAAATTTTCCAACTGCCCAATTTTCCAACTGCCAAACTGGTTGGACAGTTGGAACACCAAAAAAATAAAATTATAATTACAGCCGTTGGAAAATTTCCAACTGCCGGCCGTTGGAAATGGCAGTTGGAAATAGGCTTATTTTTAGTAGTTATCGTGTGGACAAATGATAGTAATTGTCTAACATCAACTTGTTTAAATTCTAATATAATCCATGCAATGATTATGTTGAAAGTAAATGAGCTGTTTAAATAATCTATTTTTTATCCTTATAAATCATGTTTCTATTCATTAACTATTTTGTAGTAAATTTAAGACTAATTATACAATAAAAAGTTGTAAGGTCAATTGGGAAAAAAAGGTAAACTTTTAGAATTAGAAATGAAAATGTATAAAAAATATATAAATTTAAGACTAATTATACAATAAAAAGTTCTAAGGTCAATTTGAAATAAAAGATAACTTTTAGAATTAAAAATGAAAATGTATAAAAAATTTTAAGGCATTATCTTCTCTCATTTCTTTTGGTCAGGTCTAACTTTTTTATTTATCCATTTTCTTAGATTTTTTTTTTTACGCCTAGTCGACCGTATGATTGGAACAAGAAATAAAGGGCAATGAAATTATTGGTGGGGACATTTTGATGGTCCATGACTTTTTTGGACCTTAGCTGTGAGATCAGGAATTCAGAAGACAATAAATTGTTGAACTTAATTGCAACTATCTTTAAATAAATTTAAAATGTGGAATAATTTTTTTTGGAAGCTAATAGACAATTTAAGTGATTAATTCTTTTATCTTTATAAACTCAGTTTTTGTTTAATAACTATTTTCTAGTAAACTTAGAACTAAGTAAGTGAACTATTATAAAGTTTTAGGACTCATTTTTGAACGCAAACTTTCAGAATTGAACAAAAAAATGTATAAAACTTTTTAAGATTCAAAATGATCATTCATCTCTCATTAGTCAAGTCTAAATTGGAATGCAACTTCCTAATGTACGAAGACTTAATTAAGAGTAAAAGGAAAATGGAAAAAATAAAATAAATAATTAGGAGGTCTCAAACTATTTGGAAGAATGGTGTAAGACTTAGAGTAGAGGTCGAGCGTTTGACTCTAGCCTCCACTAATTTCCCCTATAATGCTAATATTGCTAGTTTGGTATGTAGCCTTTTAGGTCCCCGAAAGAAGAAAGCATTCTCTGTCTTCTATAGAACATCTCCAACAGCTTCCCTAAAAATTAAAATCTTTATAATTTTTCTACTTTAACTCCAATAGCTTCTTTATTTTATAAAATCTTGCATTTATTATACAACAATTAAATATTATGCATTTAAAGTAAATTCAAACTAATGGCTAGTTTAGTTCTTACAATAACTAAACATTCTATATTTAAAATAATAATATTCTATATTATTGATGACAAGTGAGAAAAGTAAAAAAGTGGGTGGAAAAAAGAGCCGAAAAGTAAATTATGAGAAGATGTAAAAGAGAACAACAAATTTTGGAGGTTTTGAAAATATAGAGAATTAACTCTTCTCTTTCATCTCATTTACTATTTTAGGAAATAAAATAGGGAGTTGTTGGGGTGAAAATGGGCTTAACATTCCTCAAACAAAGAAAATTTATAAAATGGGAAAATTGTTAGAGATGTTATATACTATACAGTACCTTTTACCTTTATAAACATGTAAAGATATTTTTGTCTGAAAAAAATAATTAAGATGACAAGTTTTACAAGACGGATGAAGTATATATTTTAGGGTGGTCTAAGAAGCTGTTGAACTTGAATGTATATACTTGAGAATTGAGTGTTTCTCTCATACGAGGCTTCTAAATTCTATGGATTAAGTACTAAATTTACCATTTTAAACTAGTCAAAAAACCAATTTTACTATCAAATTTTCATGTTACCAAATTTGCTACTATGATTTACTCTCGAGACCAAATTTACTACCAACGTTACAAAAGATTGCAAGCTGCCACTTGTCCGTTAAATAACCGTCAAATGAAGAAAAAAAAAACAATTTTGATCATTAGTTTTTTACATTTTTTTTACTAGTGCCCTAACTTTGCTTATTTGATGATCATGCCATATTCTTCAAAACAAAGCAAAGAAGCATGTGGCGATGATCAATCAAGAAATTGTTAGTCAATTGTACATCCTTTTCGCTGCAATTTGTAGCTGGATTTGTTTTCATGCCTGTCATTCTTAAGCAATTCAATAGCTATGACCCACCCACAAAACCATATTGTTTCCTGGAATTTGCTTCCATATAGATGCTCACCTTCCTCGACCGGGTTAACCATGGTTCCTAAGCTTTTTTATTTTCTTTTAATATCATTTTCATTCCTAATCTCCAGACCGTTCCACTTAGATCCTAACTTTCTAAGCATGTTCCAATTTTATCCTTTTTTGATGGAAAGTATTAATTGTAATGTAAAATGCCATATAAGAACAAGATTGTAAGAAAATTACACTTTTTTTCCTTGACTTTATAATTTTATCTTAATCAATGCCTTAACGTTTGATTTGCATACTTAAATCTTTATTTCTGGTAGAAAATATTACTCATTTCAAACTTTTAATTGAGGAATATTCAAGAACTATTAAATTGAGAAAAAAAATGATAATCCATCCATAAAAAATTTTGGAATTATAATAAGCATAATAATAATAATAATAATAATAATAATAATAATAATAATAATAATAATAATAATAAAGTCCATTTTTGTAGATCTCAAAGATAATAAAAATATTTAATATAAAAATGGTTAAGTAAATAAAAATATTAGTACAAATTATTATTTAGTAATTACCCCCTTATTTAATCAAGTAATTGCCTACTGAATAATGATTAATAAGACAATTAAATAGCATTTCTGAAATAAATGCAAAAACACCAATTTCATTATTGGAAACTCACTCTCTATGTAAAAAAAAAAATCCTTACTTTGTTCGGGTAAAAGATTATAAACAACTATAAAAATTGACAATATATATATATTGTGTAAATTCCGTCAATAACATTTATCGAGTTGAAAACATTTGTATATAACTTAACCCTAACATTCTTGATATCAGTAGCGTATGATGGGAAAGTCCAGTCCATGTTTCATTAAGCTTCGGACTGACATGGGTGAGTGATGCTTCCATGATTGCTTGATATATTGTAAGTGTGTCATATCATATGGTTTATTTTAAATGACATGTACAACTGCCTCAACCTGTTTGTTGTTGGCAGATATTATAATACTCTGTTTGAAATCAACTTGTTTCTTCCACTTGTTCTTCTTTCTTTGTATATAGAATTACCACATACACTATAATGTGTTTTCATCATTATGATAAATATCATTCAAGTATTCTTACATGCATGAATTTTGAGATATGACAGACTAAGTCCTTTAGTTAGTTGCTTTGCAGCATATTGTGTTTGGGGAAGTTTATCATTTTTCCACTTCAATTTTTTTCATTAGTTCTTGTATTCAATTAAAGCAATGATAGGACCATTAAACTCACTTTTTTAACATAAAAATTTGTCATCACAGACAAATGTATATTATTCATGCACCCATCTTGCAATGGTAATCGTCCAACAAATTGTGGAAATGTTGTGCTGATTCCTAATTTGATCATATCAAATCCATTACTATCATTGCCGGCATCGTTATCTTCATTATCATCATTGACAGTCACTCATCCATTAACATTCTTTCACAGTTTTAGAGGCCCACATTTAATATTTTTGGGCCCATTGGTTCCAGTACCATTTGTTCGCTTGTACTTTTACTACTTAAGTCATTGACACCTTCACCATTCTTACCAGATGAAGAAAAACTGAACAACAATAATGTATATTTGAACCATGCATCATTCTGACATGTGGCGCTCCATGGAAACCCACATATAATGGTTTAGCATAAATCCACATTGATACAAATGCTTTATAGCTTTGACTTTTATTCTACATTATCATATTTTCTACAAAGGGTGTTTGATCATTTCTAACTATGCCCCACTACATACAAGCTGTATAAACTCATTGACATTGGCTATAAATACAAGATTGATTTACCCATATGCATCTATCCTCTGATACATTTGTTCATGTCCACCTATAGCTATCTAATTTTCTTACAAACATATATAAAGAACCTTGAAATGTTTTTACTAGATATGCTCGATATTATATTATATGTTCTTGTTAATTAATCATAAGAATGTCATGTATACATGTTGACATTCCATAACTACTCTGCCTATTTCTTATCTGGTATTACCCGTATTCCATCTAAAGTTGTATAAGTAATATTGTCTTCCACTATTTTGTTTCTATTACGATATTTGTAAGACTCGACAACATTTCCCTCCAATTTTCGTACATAATATTCCTCAAAATTACCATCACATTGAGAGATGCACTAGGGGCATGATCTAGGCTAATACCACTGAAATTCACATATTGCTGCTAGAAACAGAATATATGAACTACAATACTGCTTATAGAACTTTGAACTATCTGACTTGGACAATTTGTAACTAAGTTAATCACAAATATAAGTCAATCCAATGCACTTTCCATAATTTGAATAAGATAAATGTTATGTTTGTTGTTAACATAATCATAAAAGGAAAATCTACAGCTTCAATGTATGAATGCTTACACAATTACATGATAATTTAAAAAATTAATATTCAAATAAAAAATATTTACAACTTTAGAAAAAGAATGTTTTTTTATGGATTAAGTACCAATTTTATAATTGAAAACTTGCAAAAGGACCATATTTACCATCATAGTCTCAAAAGTACAAATAACATAGTAAACTTTTAAAATCGAAGCAATTCTACCACCAAGGTTTCTCTTGGGGGTATATGACACACTAGCTGACCAAAACGAAGGGAATATTCTAGTAAAGAATGGCATATTATGGTAAAGATATGACACGGTGGTAGGGACTAGATAAAGGACATTACATGTAAGTAAAATGGTATCAACAATAGAGATATAGGTATTGGAACCCTAGAAAATTGAATAAGGGGCTTTAATAGCTGATGGACCCTAGAAATCAGTTGGGGAAACAATTTGTGGGATTCCTGTTCTTGTCATCAATCAACAAAATTGAACGAGGGAATTCGTAAATTAAAATGAGCGATTCAACATTTTTTCCCCATTTAGATACATTTCTCTTAGCTCATATTGGAGAAAAGAGGGTGACAGACTTTGTGTGCAAATATAGTGAGAGGACAGTTGGGAACACGTCATGGACACTTTGGAATTCAGGGCGGTGCTTTGTTCAATGTCGATGATGGAATGTAAGTTCTTCTATGTACATGAATGTATGAATATGTGGGTTTTGTGATGAATGTTTGGATCATTTTTTAAAAAAATTGTTAGGCATAATAAGTTTAGTGCCTTTGGTTTATTCTTTTTGCAGAGGGTTGACGGGTTAAGTATTTTCATTATGACGACACTGAATTTCTAGCTCAAGCAACAAGAGTGATAAGTTGGCTGCTAACATAAAAAAGAAGATTAGTGGTGGTGAATAACATATTGATGGCAAAGGTTGAGAAGGGGAAAGAACAGTTGGTGGCTCTAAAGTTAGAGGCAGAGATGATGGTCCAAGCTACAAAAGAAGAACAAATGGAGCTTAAATTGGTGCTTGGTTATGTGGAGATAGAAAGCCCAGCTAAAGGTGAAAGTCACAGAAGATGATATGAGGAAGTTGGGGGAGGAACTATGTTGTGCCAATATAGAAGCTTAGGTTAAGTTGCAAGCTATCGAAGAGGAGAGATAGAAGTTACAGGAGCAACTGTATATTGCCCTGAAAGAGGTTGTCAAGCTGAGATGAAGATAGAGGCCTTGGAAAATGAGAAATAGAAGGCAAAGGTGACAATGAGATTGTAAAAAAAAAAAAAATAGAGTATGAGGGTAAGAGCAGTTGCAATTGTATCTATGATTATGTTAATGATATCATGTCTTCTGTTGCTGCTTGCATAGTTTGCTGAGATGGGTCTGTGAATGGGTGATGGAGTTTTTTTTACGCATTTTGCAGTGGTGCTAGCAATGTAACCTGTAAGCTTTTTAGAGTACTTGGTTTGTATATGAATATGAATTATCTGTTACATTTTCCTTCATATTGCAAATACTTATATTTCAGCCAAGTTAATGGTAACTTGCTCATAAAGAGAAGAAACACAGCCTTAGCAGTAACAATAAACCAGTGATTTAAACAGTTGCCACATGGTGTATCATTTACATACATTTTAATGACAGTTGCTAGTAATTTGAAATTGATCGATTTTTTTTTTGCAAATGATGCCCATAATCTAAAGTGGCAATGAGTTCCACATTTAACACCAATTGTCGTCTTGTCACTAACCTTGAACCACAGGTCTCGGTGGTTAAAAACTGTATACTCAGTACATGCCTCCTGGAATTGTTTCAAGCCATCAAATCTTAAACCTATCTCAAACACAGTAGGCACTACTCTAGTGTCATATTTTGAATACTTGCTTCTCCTAAAGCCTAAGATCCAACTTCACCAGCATCATCAAAGTCTATGTACATAGTCTGATCACAATCACTACCATTTCCAATATCAGTGTCCTCCTCCCTACTTCAATTTCAATGTCATTCAACTCTTCCTCATCTAGTGAATGTAATCCTCATCCTCAGAGCTTTGATCATTGTCATCACCATCTTCAATTCTATTCTTTATATTTGTCATCTTATCCAGAAACTTTTGAAGGTTAACTCAAGCTATAGTAACATTCTCATCATACTTTGTGGGTTCCTGTCTTGTTTCAACCTCCTCCACTTGATTACCCACTGCCTGCTTTTGTCTACCATCTTCACCTCTTTCCTTATCTCCCTCTTCCTTCTCACCCTCATCTGTATTCTTTGGACTTTTGATTGGTCCAGCATCATTTATCTATTTATTTGTTCTGCATGTCTGTCTGTGTTGCCTCTAGTACTTGAACTACCTACCTCATTATGCTCTATGTAAAAGTTGCATTGCCCTATTTCACAAAGTAACTGAAAAGTTTCAATCGCTAAATCATCATCATATTTTAGCTTAATGTCTTCAAAATCCCTCAAAATAGTCCAAGTTCTTTGTTGATACAAATTCCTCACATTCTAAAAACCATGATCTTTAATGAAGCTCACAAATGCATGCCATATGGTAAAATACATATAACTAACAACCACTTCTTCCCTGTCCTCCTCATATCTAAAAGGAAAGTACTTGAACCTCCCTCTATATTGAAATGTGTATTTGAACATCATATTCTTATAACATCTCATCCTACATACAAAGAACACACAATTACATTTGGATTAACAATGTCCACAATACCTATCTTGCCTAACCTTATATTTCTAGCATCAATATTAAACATATGTTAACAACTAATCTCAATTTCACCTAAGCACACACAGTGACCAACAAAATTCTTCACTACCAGATAACATGTCTCTGGTTCGAACACAATGTTTTACCAACTATATAATTCTAACCCTACCACTATAGAGGCCTAGCCCATGTCTTAAACCTTATGCTCAAATCTAGGGGATTTTGACATTCATCCCAAAAAAATACAACACATTAACCTCTTGATGCCTCTTCTCCAAAAACAAAACCAATGCTCTGGAACCCTTAAAACAAAGACCCATAACTGACAATCATGCTTACTATTCTCACCACCAACAAACTTTCCCATCCTCTTGCTCAAGGATCGCACTAAAAACTTTGATCGTTTCTTCAACAACAGTGAATTTCACTCAGCTGTCTCGCTTTCTTCTTCTTTCTTCCCAAACTAGGCAAATAACCCTCAAACCCATTATGATGTTTCCTCTCATCCTTTTGGTAGGTTAACATGTCTAGTGTCAACTTACATGGAAACATTAACGGAATAATGGCAAATACGGTCTAATTGGGTAACATTGGTATGTTATTTGGTACTTTTTAGAATATGATGGTAAGTATGGTCCTTTCACAAGTTTTCAATAGTAAAATTAATACTTAACCCTTATTTTATAGTTCTCTTATCTCAAAGCAATATTTCTTCGACAACACGAGAAAGGGAATCACTGAAGAGCATAACTAGCACCAAGTCACACCACAAAAAATAGAGAGAAAAAGTAATGGGAATGAGAAAGGAGAACCAGCAAGGACAGAAGGGACGTGGCTTTAGTAGCAAGGCTTTAAATATCATCTCAGATGTCATACCGTTTTTTCAATGGTAAGGCACAGTACCAGTATCGTATCGTCATGTTTCAAATGTACTGGTTATATATTATATATATACATATGAAGATATAAAACATAACATCCATTCTATGCGGCTTTAAAGTGCATATGATATGTATCTAGATTTTTTAAACATAAATATATATTTATAAAATAAAAAATATAAATTTATGGTAAAAATACAAAATTCTTTCAAATGTAAAAAAAAAAAATTGTTATACAAGCATTCAATTAAACATAATAATTATATATTTTACTTCAAATATCAAAAACTAAAAATTAAAAATTAAAAAAGTGTATTTCATCATCTCGTACCATTTTTTGACCAATACAACTGGTACAGTACAAGATTTAAAACCATGTTTAGTAGCCAAATATCTAGCAAAATTGTGGCAAAATCATAGAAAGTACTGTATTGTGCAAAATCATAGCATTTGCTATGATAATGTGACAATTCATACCGTAAGAAATATAATAGTTACAAAATCCTAGTAATTTTGTGACAATTTTAAATGCCACAAACATAGTCGCTGCAAAATCATCGCATGAACTCCTGCCCCATTTCCCTCCAAAGCATTCAGACATATCTGGGATGAATTTTTTCGCCCCAATACTGATTGTGCAGAATCGTCACATTATTCACTTTTTAACTAAACAACCATCTCGAAAGCGATGATTTTACTACGATTTATATCTATACTACAATTATAATCATAGCAAATCCCCCTTTTCCCTGTAGTTGAGTTAGTAATTAATTAAGATTGTAAATAATGATGTAGTATCAAATAATCTATCAAAATTGTTGCACAAGTGATTATTTCTTCTTTAGATAACTCAGGAGGATTATGTTTGACCTTAACTATGACTCCAAGCCATTCAATCATGATCAGACGCACCATATATTCAAATAACTAATAAAGCAAAAGTGATAGCTAATTGCTATTTTCTTTTTTTTTTTATTGTTTTGTGATATTTGAATACTAGTTATACGTTTGAAAATAAGTAAAGGAAAACATTAAAAAGGGAGAACAGCTAAACGATAGTCATTTTCTTCTTCTTCGTCTAGTTTCTTCTTTTTTTCTTTTCTTTTTATCATGCTGAACTAAGTTCAAATTTCCAGCAGTTTGGTAACTATACTCAGGTGGTACTTCTTCTAAGTGGACTGGTCGTGAGCATGACAGAATGGTAAAAGAAGAGACGAAATGGTATATTCGGTGGTCCTTAATATGGTCAAACATAAGTGAGAAACAAACAAATCAATCTCCTGATGAATTTTTTTAGTGAACAATTAATTAAGTTACGATCAAATATACGAACAAACAATTATTATATGGATTATACTACATAGATACTTAGATATTATTACGAACTTGAGTCGTCTACATATTTTTCTCTAGCCCTCAGTGACAAATAAGCAAGAGAGCGAAACTTTATAGAAAATCAAGCTCGCATGTAATTATCAAAGGGATCGAATCCTGACTTCTTTACGTTAGGGATGGAGAGAACTTCCCATACAACTCAACTGTGCTCGATGAATTAGATACTATAGGTTTACAGGCGCAATTCCTAAGTTCATGACTATATCAAAACTGGACGTCCAGAATTCAAGTTTTATTGGAGACAGAAGTCTGATATACTTTTTGTTGTAGATTTATTTCTAATCACTCTAAGATGTTGTTCAAGCTCGGAAATGCATTTGAGCCGGAGGACATAGAGAGACATTGAAATTAAGTAGAGTTTTTGCTCGGGTTAAGATAGGAAGAACCTTATTGAAAGGCAAGTTACTGGCAGCTTGGTCCGTAAGTCAGTTTAAGATTGTTGAGACCCAAGGGTTATGACAAGGAAATCTATGTTTCCTTGTTTCAATAGAGAATCCGGAAAATTATCATCACTGTACGTGCAAAGAAGCTTAGGGGAGTATCCTTATGACACCCCATACTGCACATGAGAAGTCAAGGTGAATTCTAATTGATATATATGACTCCAAGTTATAGAAATTAATCACTTGGCGTTTATTTTTTTCACAAGGGATAACCTACATGGTGTAGATGGGTGTTCTGTGGGCCGATTCTATAATTGGGTCATTATAGATTGTATCAAAACTAGTTTAGTTCCATGATGGTATGGACCGTACTTCTAATTTTGTTAGCCTGAAGCTTGATTTTGTTCTATATATTTCGTGTACGGTTTATATTCAACATCTACTAGGCTCATGATTTCAGATATATTTTTGACCCAATGAGGACATTAGGCATAAAAGTGGGGGAGATTGTGACAACTCATATCGTACATAGAAAGTCTCTATGATTTCTAATGTATAAATATAACTCCAAGTTGAAGAACTTGATCACTTGGGATTATCCTTTTCACAAAACATAGCTCATGTGATGTGTATAGGTATTTTTTGTACCGGTTCTAGAATTAAGTCATGACAAATTGTATCAATGCTAGCTCATTTATGTGATAGTGTAGACCATACTTCTGATTCTACGTGGGTTGAGTCCTAATTCCAATCTATCTGTTCTATATACAGTTCATATCTATCAAATCCTAGATTCACAATTTTGGATCAGTTCATGGTACAACGTGGGGGAGATTGTGACACCCTATATTACACATAGGAAGCCTTTGTAATTTCTAATGTATAAATATGATCCCAGGTTGAAGAATTTTGCCACCTAGCACTTACCCTTTTAACAACGTATAGCGCATATGATGTAGGTAAGTATTCCATAGATCGGTTCTAGATTTGAGTCATCACAAAAAGTAAAAGAGCCAACCCATTTTTGTGATGGTGCTTTGGCCTAATTTTGTTTTGTTTGTTGCTTGTATGGTTCACATCTATCACTCACTAGGCACATGATTCTAGATCTATTTGTCTCCTAATGAGGATGATAGGCATATAGGTGGGGGGAGATTATGATACCTCATGTCACACATGAAAAGTCTGTGTGATTTTTTATGTATATATATATGACTCCAAGTTGAAGACCTTTAGATTTGTGCTTTTCTTTACAAAAAGGATAACCCATGTAGTGCAACGCGGGTGTTCTGTGAACTAGTTATGAACTTGGTTCATCACAAATGATATACCAATTTTATGATAATGTGGATCGTGCTTCTGATTCTATACGGGTTGAGACCAAATTTTGTTATGTTTATTTCATGTATAGTTTATATCCATCCTTTACTACACTCATGATTGTGGATCTATGTGTCGCCCAATGAGGTCATTTGGCATATAAGTGAGGGAGATTGTGACACCCTATATCACATATGGAAAGCACATGTAATTAGTGGATAGCCGGGATTTGGCTGTTAGGGGGGCCAATATTGAGATTTTATTTGAAAAATTATTCTCATATGGTCAAAATTTTTGGATCTTATTGGGCATAGGTAGGAGAATCCATTCAAATAAACTCACTGCATTCTTAGTTAATTATTACATTTCTTAAAAAAAAAAAAATTTTCCCCAAACAAAATAAAGGATAAATATATATATATATATATATATATATATATATATAGGAAAGAAGCCAAGTCAAACAAGAACTTTCGGCATATAAGCGGACGAGATAGTGACATACCATTTCACACATAGGAAGTCTATGTGATTTTATGTGCGTGTGGGGGGGGCTCCAAGTTGAAGAACTTAATCACCTAGCACTTACCTTTTTTATAAAGGATATCCCATATGATGTGAGCCAGTTTTTTGTGGATCAATTCATCACAATTAATATCAGATCCAACCTAGTTCTGTAATAATGTGGATCGTATTTCTGATTTTGTGCAAGCTGAGTCCAAATTTTGTTTTGTATGTTTTGTGTATGGTTCATATTCATCACCTACCAAGCTTATAATTCTGGATTTATGTGTGGCCTAACGAAAATGATGTGCATATAAGTAAGGATGACAATTGGGTGGGTTGGGTCAGGTTTGGGTTAGGCTATCCAGGTTCAGGTTTACTCGGGTTAACATAAATTTAGGTTCAAGTTTGGCATTTAGGTTCAGGTTGATTTTTGGGTTCAGGTTGTATTGAGTCAGGTCTATTTAGGTTCGAGTTTAATACAGATCAGGTTAATTTTAGTTTCAAGTAATTTTAGGTCGAGTTTCAATTCAAACTTTGGTTGACCAGTTGGGTTTGTTTATGTCACTAGTATATATGCTGAACTCACTTAATCAATTCAATTTTTTTTTTCAGATTTTGTTAAAATTTAAATTAATTAATTCAATTTTTGGTGTAATCAATTTACGTTAGCTTTTCTTCTCTTAATATGTTAAATTAAAAATTCCATAAAAATTTTTTAATTATGTTTTGACAAATTTGTTGTGATATCCAACTTTTTGCTATGAAATTGCTACAAAATATAATTGTAGTTCACTATTACTCTATAAGTGACTAAACTACTAAATTTTAAAAATTTTATATGAAAATGCAAATATTTAAAAAGTTTAAGGACATATGTTGTAATTATTATGTTGACTAAAATGAAAATTTTTAAAATTTAGGTACCTTATTGTACTGTATTTAAGAGTTTAGGGATCAATGTTATAATTTGACAATTGCCTATCAAGATCATGAAACTTACTAAATATGAAAGTTACTTATTTTAAAGAACAAAAATATGGAACTTATTAAATATAAAAGTCTTTGAATATGAAACTTATTAAATATAAATATTCCTAGAAAATGAAAGTTATTAAATATGGAAGTGTCAAAATATAAAACTTATTAAACATGAAAAGCAACAAAAGAGGAAATTTAAGGTTTAGGGCAAAGGCCTGTCGATCATATATTTTATATTAATTTGGGTTATGTTAGGTTAAGTCATCAAGTCATTTTGGTTTAAGTCAGATCAGTTTTAGGTTCAGATCATTTCGGGTTCAAATCAGGTATTTCGGGTTTGGGTCATTTAAGTTCTAGTTTCATTTCAATCGGATTCAGGTTCAGGTTGGGTTTGAGTTTAGATGGATTAGGCCAGGTCATATTTTGCCATCCTTACATGCATATAAGTGTGGAGATTGGCACACAATATCCCACATGAGAAGTTTATATTATTTCTAATGTGTATATTACTCCAAGTTTCAGAGCTTGATTACCTACACTACTAAAAAATCCATCTTTTCCAACTTTTTTATTACCAACGGTCAAGCTGTTGGTAATTACCAACGTGTAGAACCGTTGGTAAAAATTTTCCAATGTGCACGCGTTGGTGCTTATTTTATTATTTTTTTTTGGTTACCAACGGCTAAGCCGTTGGTAGTTAGCAACGGTTGTGACCGTTGGAATAGGTTCCTACTGTCACGCGTTGGAAAAGATATACAATAATTAGGAAAATGAATGTGTAATTTTTCCAACGGTTTAAGCCGTTGGAAAAAAAAAAGGTTCTGTACATTTACCAACGGCTTCAACCGTTGGAAGCTGATTAATGAAACGATGCGTTTCGGCCTTAGGTTTCCAACAGCTAAAGCCGTTGGAAAAGTTGTTTTTAAATCCCCCCCCATCACCCCCCCCCCCCCCAGCGTCAGTCGTCTTCCTCGTCGCGACTCAAACGGGTCTCTCTCTCCCCTGCAACTCGTCTTCTTCGCACAGCACACACATTCACGTGGAGTCGTCGATTGGGGCCCGAAACAGCTTCTTCCAGGTCGGAAATGCGTGGATCTGGTGTCGTTTACCACGATCTGAAGGTTAGTTAACTTTTTTTCCGAGAATTTTTTAATTTTTTTTTCGGTATTTCTCCCTATTTGAGCTTCTTGGTTGATAATGGGTTGAAGATTTTGGTTTTTATTGCAGGATTGAAGTTATTTGGAGGTATTTGAAGGAAGTAAACATTTTGATTTGAGGTAACCGCATTTATTTCGTATTTTTTCAATTTTTTCCCCAATAAATACGCATTTCCGGATTATTACATGTTAATTTGGTTTGAAATATGTGCAATATTTGTTATTTTGTGTTGTATTTGGTTGGAGATTTAGTTTTTAGGTTACCCATTACAATTGCAAATTTATGTGCATTTTCTTACAATTTTTTGTTTATTTTCGGGATTAATTATAAAATATGAAATTATTAGTTTTAAGTGATTTGTGTAGGTAGTATATTTATGTGCGCAATTATTTAGCATAATTTAAAATAGTAAATAATTTGTAATGTTCATTTGTACATTTTTTGTTGTTGATTTATTTGTCTATTTTTTTATTCATGTATTTTAAAAGGATAAATAAAAAGATTTATTATGTGCCAAAAAATAGGGGAAATAACAAAAACAAACAAAGAATGTGTGAAAAAAAAAGGAAATGAAATTGAAGAATGTCTCGCTGAAATGACACTAGGCTGGTTAATAATTATTATATGGTAGACATATGTCTAATTAGACATAGTTTTTCAATACCTAAACTTAATTTACACTCAATCCTGCATCCTTAACAAAATTATAGTTCTACCCTTTACTTTAATACCTTAACAAAAGTGTCATGAATAATTACTTATTCATCGTCCATCATTTAATTTTTTTAATTGAATTATCCTTGTTATATAACTAGCATTCCCCGTACATATAAATATATAAATACACACAGACACACACACACACACACACAGATGAATATAATTATATATTTGGTACAATCATAAATATATATAAGTTCATGAAATTTTCTCTATAAACATAATTTCAAAATTTAAATTTAATAAAGACATGATATCATATACAAGGAAGTAAGAATCATAAGAATAAATCCCAAACCTTAATAATTAATTAAACCCTAAATCCACATTCTATATCCCTAAACCCTCAATTAAACCCAAAGATGTAAAACCCTAAACTTGATATACCATTAATTAACCTTAAATCCCAAACCCTAAATACTGTCCCCAAAACTCTAAAATCCTAAATTAAACCCAAAATACACAAACCCGTAACCATAAATTAAACACTAACACCTAAAACCCTAAACCCTAAGTACAACCCGTTAAACCTAAACCCTTGTTAATTAAATGTGAACCCTAAAACCCTAAATTAAACCCTAAATACACAAACCTAAAACTCTAAAACCCAAATTAAACCCTAAGGCCTAAAACCCTAAACTCTAATTCATAATATCCCTTAACCCTATCCTTAAAACCCTAAAACTAAAACCATTAACCCTAGTATAAATATAAATCCCTAAACCCTAAACCCTAAACTGTAATATTTATAATTCAATAATCATAAACCCTTAATAAACCCTAAATCCTAATTATATATCCCTAAACCCTAGCTAAAAACTTCATTAATCTCTAAATCATAAAAAAATCTGCCAAATTTAAACCCTATACCCTTAAACCCGAAAACCATAAATGAATTCTATATCCTTAAAACCCTAAACCTGAGAAGAAGGACCCTGGCTTGTTTAAAGTCCTTCAGGCGACACATAAAATGAAGAATGAGAAATATGTTAGTAAGCGCTGTGAAGAAGTTGCTATAAGTAGTAAAACTGTTTGGTTGCAGAATATTATTAAGTTAATTACTATGTTTTACAAATAATGACATGAACAAATGTATTTTATGACGTTTCTGTAGACTCATATCAGTGCAGAAATTGAGGAGCAAACACAGCAAGAGGATGGAATAGAGGCCATTGATGAACTAGTAATCATTAGAACTGCATCTGGCGGTAGAAGGAGAGGCCGTGTATTTGGATTAGGATATGAGCAGTGTGTTATACCGGGACGCCGACAGCCAGGTCCCATCCCGCATATCGACATCACACAAACACCGCAATTCAACGAGCAAGTACAGAAGATGATGGCAGAGGAGAATGCGCGAAAGGATGCGAAGTACGAGAGGAAGCTCGAGATAATTAAGAGGAGACAAAGAGTAGAGATGGAGGCTCAGAGAGCCACATTGGAGGCAAACCGGACTCAGTTGGAGATTATTTGTCGTTCGCTAAACCTTCCGTGCCCGCCGGCTCAACCGGTTCCACATTATCCTGATGACTCGGACTCAAAGGATGAGGAAATAATCGGGACTCCGTGATGGGCGTCATCAACAGGTTAGCGCATTTCCAAAGTTCTTGTGTTAGAGCCCTAGACATAATAATTTTTAGACCTAAATAAGACTGACTTAATATTTCTGAAATGTGTAAGGCGTTGAATGTTGAATGCTTTCTTTCAGACATATCTGTTATTGTTTTAATTATGCTGTATTTGAGAATATTATATTTTAATTACGTTGGCATAGCTGTGTAATGTTTATTGTTGAGTAAAGCTTGGCGTACTTTTGAATTGGTATTTTTATTTTGAATGTGGATTGAAACGGGGAAAAATACGAAACAACCGAAACCTGGAACGTTTAATATACGTTACCAACGCGCAAATGGAGAACTTACCAACTTGCACGCGTTGTTAATTACCAACTTGTAAGTTGGTCATTACCAACGGCTTCATAACAACTACTTTACCAACTTTTACCAACTACCAAGTTACCAACAGCTAGCAGTTGGTTGGTAAGTTACCAACTGCCGGCAGTTGGTAACTACAACTACGCGATGGAAACCAAGTCCTTTTCATGACTGTTGGTAATTACCAACGTGTATTTTACCAACGTCTACACGTTGGAATTTACCAACGTGTTATTAGTTGTGCGTTGGTAAAAAGTTTTCCAACGTATCAAATACCAGCTGCCATTTACCAACGTGCAGCAGTTGGTAAATTGAATTTACCAACTGCTGCACGTTGGTAAATGGCAGTTGGTAAAGTCCTATATTTTAGTAGTGCTAGTAGCTATCCTTTTTACAAAGAATATATAAGTGCATGTTGGTGTTCTGTGGGCTAGGTTTGATCACAGTCCTTAGTGATCTTAGCCTTCGGGGATAGCTACCTAGCTTGCAAGTTTGTTGATACAAATAAACAGGGAAATGTGGTTCCTCATGAGCATTGTTGTTTGATCAAATATGCATCAATGACAATTTCCTGAAGCTCTATTATTTTGTTATTTGTTGCTTAATAGCTTATTTAAGAGGGTAATGTTCCTTACTAAGTTTTTTGAAACTCATCCTCTTACTATCTTCTCATTTCTAGAGACAAAGTAAGCTTAGTAAGAATAATCCGGTTCACCTAGTTTATGTGTTAGAAAAAAATTTTTAAAAGTATTTTTAGAAACTATATGTCTTGATTTATCATTTTTATATGAATGTTCTTTATTTATATACTAAAATATTGAAATAAAAAATCATAAATTTATTGCTGAAAAGTGAATTGTGCAAAGAATTTGAGACGGATAGAGTAACTAATTGAGTTTAGCACTCCAAAACTCAATTACATTATGTATCGCTGTATAATTTCATGACCATGTGGATTGAGTCTTTGGTTTCATGAGCATGTAGTGTTTTAGTAGGCGATTGCTGGTTTTCTTTCATTTTTTTTTATAACAGAACTTTGAAATGAATGTAGTATGTAGGGCAATTGCTGGTTTGTTTGAAGAATTGTGGCGCAAGAAGAGTAAACCAGCAAGTATAGCATCTATCTTGTTCTTAAGACCAGGAACTGTGCAAATCTTGCTATAAAGGCCTCTTAGCCTTGTATCCTGTAAGTAAACCCACACTGGATGGTTTATGGAGCAGCAATGCAAGTCTCATGTTTCCTTAGGTTTGTTTATCATAGAGGTGTAATGTAGGCAGGGGCATCAAGGAAGACCTCTTGGGGCATTACCAGTGTGTCTATATAGGCAGCCATCTTGGTCTTAGATATCCAACTTTTAAAAATCACCATGTCCTAGGTTAAATATTGCTATACGCAACTAAGTTTCTTAAGTATTGAGTGTAATATATTGTTAAATAAATTGAATCACAATTAAACCCTTAATGTTAATGTTATGAAAAAATTTCTACCTTGTCTTTAATTAAAATGTTATTTCATTCTTTTAATGAAACTCATATTTAGGTTGTGTATTTAATTATATTTAAATTAGTATTAGTAAGGTAAAAAAAAAAAGAAAAGAAAAGGCAAAAAATTGAATCATTACGCAAATTTATTGAGCTTGTCTTTTACATTTATGGTTAAATTAATTTCCTAAGTTGCATCTAAAATTCAACTTTTATAGCAACATGCGCATAAATTATATAAGGCAAAAATATCAAATTTACCACTCATGTTTTGGGCAGAGAGTGAATATGCCACCATACTTTTTTTGGACCCAATCTCCCATTAATGTTTTAAAATGGGCCAGATATATCATTGAAGTTTCAAATTAAAAGTGAATATGTCACTGACCATTAAAAATCTAATAAAAAACGTTAAAAAGCTAACGAAAAATGTTAAAAATAACAAAATTTGAAATTTGAGGGTGCTAATGCAAGTTTTAAAAAATTTCAAAGACTTTTTGTAATTAAGCTTCTCTCTCTCCTCTCTCTCTCTCTCTTTCTCTCTCAAATCCAGGCTAGAAAATTAGACAGCAGAGGCAAAGGGAGGGCGTTGATGGGGCTAGGGCACTGATGACGGAGACAGTGATAAGATTGAAGCACTGATAGCAGAGATCAGATTTTTTTTTGGCAAAAATCTCAAATATCCTAATATTTTTGAAAGATGTATAATAACTCCAAGATTTCAAAACCTTCTATTTATACTACTTTTCATTATTTTCTAACTTGCAGTAGCATATTCAGCCCATTTTAAGATATTAGTGGGAGATTAAGCCCAAAAAATACTATAGTAGCATATCTGCTCCCTATCCAAAAAATTAGTGGCAAATATGATATTTCTGCTATTATATAACTATTAGCCATACCCTTTAACATAAGAATTATAAAATTTTTCATTCCTTATAAATTATATATTTAGCGCATTAGGGCATCTCCAACAAACTTTCCCAAAATTTCTATAAGATGGGGAAGCAAAAAGTAAAATCTATATAATTTTTTTGCTCTAACTCCAACAGTTTCCCTATTTTGTAGAATTTTTTATTTATTACATAACAATTAAATATTATGGATTTAAAGTAAATTCAAATTAATGACTAGTTTAATTATTGTATAATTAAATATTGTTGAAAATGTAAAAAATTATTCCTTCTGTTTTACCAAGAATGACTCTTTTACCTTTTTGACTAAAATTTGACTTAAATATATTGATATGAATTTATATTATAAAAAATTAAGAAATTATGTTTATAAAATAGAGTCTTTAAGGTACCATTTTTCATAAAAAATTTATATTTCTATAAGAAATTTTGAAAGAAAAAAAATATGAATTAATTGTTGTATAATTAAATATTGTGCAAAATGTAAAAATTTACTACTTTCACTTCACAAAGAATGACTATTTCAATTTTTTTAACTAAAGTTTGACTTAAATATATTCATATTAATTTGTACCATAATTTGTTTTAAAAAAATTAAATTTATAAAATAGAGTTTTAAGGTACCATTTTTATATAAAAATTTTATATTTCTATAAAAAATTTTGAAAGAAAGAAAATTATGAATTAATTGTTATGAATAATAAATGAGATAGCTTTTACGAGATAGAAGGAGTATTATTTTGCATTTCCTAAAATTTTTTAGAGTTTCTGCAGAAATGGGGAATGAGAGCTTCTCTTTCATCTTATTCCCTATTTTAAAGAATAGGATGGGGAAGCAGTTTGAGTGAAAAATGGCTTAATATTCCTTACAATAAAGAAAAACTACAAAATATGGAAGTTGTTGGAAATGCTCTAACACCAAATATATAATAAGGAAAAGGGCAATGAGCAAATATTTTCTTCCCTTTTCAAATTCAACCTCTTAAAGGCTTAATTATCTAACGGCCTTCAAAGTGCTTTCAGTTGACTATTTCAGCACCTACACTTATCATGGAGATAAATCAACTACTCAAATTTTATGAATTGAACCAAATTAGCCATTTGGTTCTCTAAGTGCACATTAGTAAATTTCGTCAAACTATACTAAAATAGTATCCAATGTCACTATTCTTCTACAACCAAATGTCATCAAATATCGCTAAAACAGTGGGGTTAACTCAAGCTACTTAAAAGGTTATAGAGGTCAATAATGTTGTAACTTCAAGATCAGTGATTTAAATGATTTATTTGAACAACTTGAGTATTGTTCTCCGGGAATATGCCATTACTTTAGCACATTTACTTAAATTTATATATTCAGTATAACTATTTTACATACTTGGTGTTGTCATGAGTTTCTAAGTTATATTGAGTACGAGAAAATAATATATATTTTAGGGATAAATAAATATTATTAAAAAAATTATAATCATAAATCCAGAAATTTTAAAAGTAATAAATTGATGCCAACATGTCTTGAGTATCATCGATAAATTTAGCCATTAGCATTGGATATTTATGTTAAAAATCATAAAACTTCAAGTGTACAAATCCTCGTCTTCTACATATGTTGTTTGAGGTAAATAGGGTGTTAATTTTTAAATAAAATTAGTTTAAAAAAGAATATGAAAGAATATATAGTTAGTTTTATTTTAACCTGTTACTCTATGTCAGGAATCGAAAATAACATAACAATCACTTAAAATAGTGGATAATAATAATAATAATAATAATAATAATAATAGTAATATAAACGACTAATATAATTGAAGCTCATGTACATGGAATTAAAATTATTTGATTTTAACTGTCATAAATGCCATTCTTTGATACTTGTAAGGATATTTCTTTGACGCTGTCTTATAAAAATAATTACTTGATATTGAAAATTGGTAACGGGAAAAAAATAAACATTGATAACTTAAGAATGATATTTTACTTATAAGTAAAAAGATTTGATAAGAAAATGATAAAGAAAACTAAAAAGAAAACCTTAATTTGAGTAAATTTGAGGGAGTTCAAGGGTTTGAACGTTAACCTCATACATAGACGGATCTATGTATAATTTTTTGGGGTCCGTCTATTAAAATTTTTAATTTCTTTAAAAAATATTAATTAAATTTTAGATGGCCCCTAAAATTTATTAAATAATTATATTAATTTAAGAAAATAAGTAAAATGAAATAAAGCCATGAGTAATTAAAATTTTTTGTTCCATAAATGCATTGAAATAAAATGAAATTTTTATATTCTTCTTTTTATGAGTATGTTATATATAAAACAATAACTATATATAGACCCCATAGAAAAAAAATTTCTAGTTCCATATCAGACCTCATCATTCCTCCATATAAGACACTAATACACTAATGTTGGTTTAGAGCCTTTGAGGTCCCTCAATTCAGCTAGTCTCAATTAATTGGAGAGAGAAGTTGAACACGTGGATGCCAAGTTAGCTGAACTCGAAGAATATAACTTACTAATCAATCGTTTCCTACACGAGTCATTATTTATTTTTTTAATTTTAACTCGAATTAATTTTTAAACCATTTATTCAGTGATTAGTTCCCACAACAATTTACCTTGAATTTAGACCAACCCAGTTGAAAAAAAATTAGCAACAACAATTTACATAATCAACTCATTCCTCTGCGGTTAGTTGTTTTGTTTCTTATTGGGTAGACTCATATTTCATGTTACATATTCTCAATCCATTATAATGTTTTTTTCTTTCTTATGGGTTCATATTTCTTCTTTATCCTCTATTCTTGGTTCCATCACAAGATTAAACTTGGGTAATCATTGTATTCGGGATAATTGATTTGAATGTGTAGATGGAGAAAAAGTGAATGACTAATCCTGTGTCTATGATTCTTCCACTTGTATTGTTGGAGAGGCAGGTAAGGATGCTTTTTCTGTGTAACGAACTAGACTTCAGTAGGGAAGAACTAGTGTTAAAAAAGTTTTCCCACAAGTTAAAGAATTAGATTCATCCAAGAACCTCCAAGTCTTAAATTCCCTATTAAATTTTATTAATTTTGGATTTGGACTTTAATAATGAGAGATCCGTGGACATTGGATAGGGAGAGATGGCTTAGAGAATGAACTTTAAAGTTTGAAGTAAGCAAGAATCGAACTTGCAACTAAGATTCCATAACAAAGATGGGCATAGAGGCTGGTGGAAAACCTTTTGCTTCTCTTTTGGGTGAAAATATCAGAGAAATGAGAAAAGAGAAAAGATAGCGACAAATTGGGTTCTTTACTTTGTTGAATTAGCTTCCATGTGTTCAACAGCTTCAAGTAATAATGGGCTAACTGAAGCAACTAAAAGAATATGAATGATCTAGATATAAAATGTAAAAAAATTGGGTGGCACTTTACAATGTTACAAATTATTTTACCGATGCATCTTTTCATTTTGTTCTCACAAATAAAGAAGCACACATCTTCATGAAATCCAAGCAGGTGATGGGTTGCATTTAGGTCTAAAGCCTGATGGCATTGAATCGGAGAGTTTGTGCCATGGAAGTAAATAGGCTGGTGGCTCGGTTGCAACAACTTGATTAATGATGATGATGAAACACTAGGGTGATTTTTTGTTTCCATGTTGAGTTTGTTAAGTGAAAGAACTTTTTTCTCCTTAAATGTATCCTACTTTATATATATATATATATATAGTATATGACTATTTTATTTGAAATTTAAAAGTTTCAAAAACCTCATAGTTATTTCTATTTGAACCAACAATTTAAATAAGGTAAAACTCATAAAAAGTAAAAATCTATCAAAATGTTGGGCGACCATTTTATCATTAAGTTATAAGTTGTTTTGCTCTTTCAATAACACTCATATATGGCATTCCTTATTTATTAAATTTTAAACACTAAAATTATGAAAATTAAAAAATAAAATTGATAGAAAGCTCTTTTGCTTTATGTGGGAAAATAAGATTAAAATTTGGAAAAAGAAATAGAAAAAAAGTCGACGATTGTTTTCTTAAGTCTTTTCCATGGAAAAAAAAAATAAAAATGGGACCAAAATTTGAAAATTTGTAACAAGTATGTCTTTGATTTATCTTGGTAAACACTTTTTTTTATTGATAATTAAAGATTTTATTAAAAGCAAAGAGAAAATAAAAAGATACATGCATCATCTTAAAGGGTAAGATGATGACCCAAATATCACAGCATCAAGTAGAGCCCAAAGAGTAAAGCCCAAAAAGAGAAAAATTTAGAAGTCCATGACTTAAATAGCCTAAGGAACAAAATAACCCAAAACACACCAAAAAAATAAATAAATAAAAAGGAAGCCCAGGAACATAACACAAGCCCAGAATAAGCTCTCAGCCGGAACCACCAATTTAAAGTAACATTATAATGGAGGAAATTGAAATACTGGTTGGTTCCTTGCACCTTTTTTCCCCTATTTAATTCCCAATTCCATTTTTTGTAACTTGTTTTTTAAAGCCTTATCTTTTGATCCTTTATCTTGTTAAAAGTCTGCAGAACACTCCCTGCAAGTTCTTTAAACCTATCTAATGCCTATGCACTTTTTATATCAAATATTGACACACAGATCCCTATAAAATTATACACTTTTTTAACAAAGTCTACAAAAAAAAATTACCCACCACATTAGGCCTAATAAAAAAAATTAAATGGCCCATTATTGAACAACTCTTTTGCAGAATTATTGAAGAAAATCTGTACTGAAAGAAAAGGTGATTCCAATCAGAAACTTGATCTGAGACAAAAACTAGAGTTACTTAAGGTCGCTCTGAAGAAGTGGTGCAAAGATGACTATGGACGCATTAATGTACAGATAGAATCCGCCAAATCAGAATTAGAAAACTGGGGCCTCTTAGCGGAATCCAAGGAGCTAAATGAAAACGAAATTCAACAACACTATGTTTGGATGGAGAATTTGAAAATTCTCCATAATTTTAAAATATTGGTATTTTAAAATACAGTATTTTGAAATTCCAATATTTACAAATACATCGTTTGGATGATTATTTCAAATTTAGAAAATGAAGATATAAAATTTCAACTACATAAAATCCATCATTTGGATGCATGTGTATGGAATTTAGTATAATTGCTCCATATGTTTTTTTTGTTATGAATTAATGTTTCTTTTTCTCCTTTATCCTTGTTTTTGTTTATTTTGAATTTCAATTTGTTTTACCTTTTTTTTTTCCCTTCTTTCCCCGTAATCTTAAAGGTTGAATATGATTAAATTATGGTGACTGGAATGTGTGTACCATCAAGTGCTCCAATGCAATTCTAACAAATATAAAGAATATAATTAAAGCTACATACCTTAACCCAAAAGAAAAAAAAATCTTATCCATTGGAAAATATGATATGAGAATAGAATACCTCAAACCATTTCCATCTTGATGCATTTGCACCTTGAAGTTCTTGAGGATGAAATTTTACAAAAATTTTTCTCACCTGCAATATTTCCCGCAACACATAATGGAATTGTCTACTAATTGTTTCTATAGATCTATAAAAATCAAACTCCATAACTCTAAATTTTAGATTATGAGCAAGAATCCTCAGAAGCATTGCTACTGCCTCACAAATAGCAACACATTTTGTTTCAACTAGACCACCCTGCTCGCTTAAGATTCTGCATAAGCTTCTAAAAGCTTGCTTCATAACTCTCAACTGCTCAGTGCAATATTTTTCTCTTCCATTGTACAAACGATTAAGAAAGCAAGTCCTCTCCAAATCCCAATTATAAGATGGCTCTTTGACAAAATGTTTTCCATGACACCAAGGAACTATTGCTCCAATTATTATGGCACAAACAGTAACAAGATTTTCTTTTCTTTTTCTTCTTCTCTGTTGCGCTTTCTGGTTGGAGTTAACAAATAGGGTCTATCAGTATCCATCTTGGTGCACTAGGAGAAAAAAGAAAAAAAAATATATTTTCTTTAATATCACATTGATTTCAGCACATATAAAAAGATGATTAAACAAATAAATCACCCCATCTCAATAGCTCAATATCACTGCAAGAACATACCAAATAACAAAGAAAAGAAAAACAACAAGAACTCATAGGCTATAATAAAAATTTTTGATCAAGCTACAAAAGAAAAAAAAAAAAGCAACACTTGAGACATGGAAGCCAGTTCAGAGGATAATACCTATAACAACCATGTAAAAAAATCTATCAAAATTTAACTAATACTTGAGGATTTGCAATCTAAAGTGAAAAGAGTGTGTGATGCATTGTGGAAAAAATTAATTAAGGTAGTGTATGGGCCCGAGGGAGGGTTATAGGCAGAGTTTGGAGTAGTATAATTGATATTAAGAGGGTGTTTCGGAATTGGGGACTAGATTTAGAGGTTTATTTTGGCTGTAAATTGGGAAATGGAAAGAAATTTTCATTTTGGAAAGACTGTTGGGTGGGGGATACAAAGTTAGAGTGGAGATTTCCAATGTTATACTCTTCAGCTCAAAATAGAAGTTGTAAAATTTGTGATAGGGAAGAGTGGCCTAATGGTGATTGGATTTGGTAATGGGACTAGAGACAGGAGTTAAGAGGTAGAGAAATAGGGGAGTTTTAAAATCTCATACTCTTGCTCCAGGAAGTGCAGCTAAATGATCAAGCAGAGGATAAAATCTGGTGCTCTCTCTCAAATGATGGTGAATCAAGCTTCTTCGCAAAGAAATTGAAAGAAATCAAATCTCTCACAATCAAGAAGTTGGAAAATTTGAATGGAGCAACTAGATCCCATCGAATATCAACATTTTTTATCTGGAAGGCTATTCAAGATAGACTTCCAAATAAATTGAACTTAATCATCCACGGGGTTCAACACTTGGACAAATCATGCCCTTTGTGTAAAAGAGACATTGAGGAAGCAAACCATGTGCTGTACACTTGCAATTTTTCTTTCCATATGTGGAATTTAATTTTCAGATGGTGGAGAATCTCGGGCTCAAGCAACACTTATCTGCAAGAACTCTTTCAGGAAAATCAGTCTTCGTTAAGAAGTAGAAAACAAGTCAAGATCTGGGAATCTACGAAGAGAATGTCAGCTTGGCAAATCTTCAACTCCAAAACCAGCAATGTTTTAGACGTGTTTTCAGAAATTCAAAAAATGTGTTACTTATGGATATCCTGTCACTGCAAGGACTTGAAGTGTTTATGGATGGAATGGTGTCAAGACCCAATCTCCTCTATTCGGAACCATGTATAGTATGCTTGCAGGCTCTTGAAGCTCTAGATTTTTTTGTCATTTGCTGCTGCAGGGGATTGGCTAGGAGCCTGAATTGTTTGTTTCTCGAAGAAGTGGCTACTGGTATTAGGCATGGTGAGACGCTTGTAATCATCTGGCGTTGAAGAGGTGACACTACTCTTGGGAGGACGTGATGCTAATTTTCTAATATCTTACATTTTGGCACGGTGTATATTCAGTCTATCTTATAGCTTCTCTGTTATAGTCCCAATTTTAAGTAATTACCAAGGGTATTGAAGCTATTTTCTAGAAGGTGACATTTTGGTTCAGGATCTAGTTGGTCATGTATTCATTTTAGTATTTAATAAAGTTACGTTCGCAGTTCAAAAAATAAAAACAAAAACAATATCCCTACGATTTGACTGAATTTGTTCTTGCCTCCCAAGTTTTGAAATCCCACCAGATTCCTTCCATTTTGAGATAAACTAATGGATTTCTTCTACTACTAAATTGATCGACTGTGGACTACACCACCCAACTTCAATAATACATCTTTAAACTTTCCTCATTCAACCAAAATATTGAAAGATTTTATTTAATAGAAATAAAGATTTCGGCGTCAAATCTCATAATTCCTTGGAATTTCTAAAGAGGGAATGGGAGCTTCTCACGCAAACCCTAAATCCTCTCGAGACCAAGACATTAACTTGTACAAACAATCATTGCTAGGTTACAGGTTATAAATGTACGGTGTATCAAACATAAGGTTTATGAATTTATTTAGTTTTTAAACTTGAAATTTTTTTAGTAGAACTTAAAAACTGTATCTTAATATCTACTTTATATCTAAATATAATAAAAAGTTCACAAAGTTATATACAGCGAGTAAACATTAAATTTTAAGTTTCTTTAGTCTTTTATTGAGACCCGAATTTGATACAATTTATTAGATCAAGTATTAAATTGCATTATGACGCCAATATGTATAATAAGAAAATGAAATGAACCAACCATTTTTAATAATTGTTATTATTATTATCATTTATTTTGATCAACAAACATTTGTAATTATTATTGTTGTTGTTATTGTTTATACAAAACAAAAATATAATACAACAAGCAATCTGTTATAATGGATGACACAAATGAAAATAATTATGAAAATAATTATAATCATCATAATAAAAAGCCTATTTGGAAAAACTAGAAAAATGAAACTAATGAGAAATATATCTAACTAAAAAAGAAAAGTAAAATCTATTGCTACTATTTCTTTTGAACAAAATAATTCAAATTTGAGTTAAAAGACGTGGTATTTGACTCAAGTGCAACTTACGTGCTGTTACTAGTATGTATAAAGTTTTGTTTCTATTGTATGAGCTTTGAATTTTAATAGTGTATGAAATTGGAAATGAAATGCAAGAAACTAGAAATTATTTGTATGAAACTAGGAACTATCACTACAAGGATGAAGAGAATTTCCTACATCAATTTCCTACGAAAAAAAGCGTAGGAACATGATTCGCAATACAACCGTCGGATATAAACGCATTGACTGGTCAATAAGGATTCTGTCTGACGGTTTTCATTCAATAAAAATATGATAGATAAAACCATAGCACAATTGTCAGAATAAGATGGCGGGAAATTTTAGCGCAAAATCATCCGACGCTTTTTATGCAAATTAAATAAGTAGGGACCACATATGCAAGAAAAGCTTCAGATATGTTATTCGATGCTTTTGCTGCAAATCCTTATCCTACACTTTTGAGACAAAAGAGGATATGGGCGTCTTAAAAATGTAGGAAATTTATTCCTTCGATTTTCTTACAGTTTAGTTTTCCTATATTTTTGTGACGTAAATTACTACATATTTGCTACACCAGTTTTGCAGTTTGACTTTTCATATGTATCCTATGATTTTGCATAGATTTTGCTTATAAATATCTCCCCTATTCCCTTTTCTCCAGTTCATCTCTACTACTCTTTCGACATCCATTTTGGTTTCTATTTCAACATCTTCCTCAGCTCAATCGAAGTGTTTTAAAATAATTTAGAGGTTAGTGATTTAAATGGTGATTACTTGTTTTTTAGAAGATATAGTTATATTATTTTAGGTAGTTGACATATATAACAGCATGTTGTTGCATAATAAGTATTTATTCATTATACCTTAGATTCTCCATCTATAATTGTATTGATGACAAATATAATATTGGTCCGACTTAGATTGTGGGCAGAAAAAATGTATTGGATTAAATTATATTTGTGATTAATATAATCATGGATTGTCCAAGTTGGACAGTTAAAAGTTGCATAAGCAGTATTGCAGTTAATGTGTTCCTTTCGTAGTAACAGTTTGTGAATTTTGGTACACTATTTCCCAAATTGTTCCCATTGTGTGTTTTTCAATAAGTTGATATTATTGAGACACACTGTGAACGTGAACTGAAGGGAAATGCTGCCGAAATTTACATAAAATGCTATTAAAACGGAACAGTTAAAATGCTTTACTACTTATGCAATTTTCAATGGAGTAGGGCCCTTACCTTAATGGAGTAGGTGGTTTAGTTATGGAAAGTTGACATGTATGTATGTCATATATAAGTAATTCATTTACATTTTCACTATATTTATATTATATTAAATATAATAAATTTATTACGTATTTATGATGAGGGTTTTTACTGGTTATTTTACAAGGGAACCAAATGGCTGGTAATGGACATGAGTGGATGTACCAAAGGATAGATACATATGGGTATATGAATTCTGGATTTATGGATGGTGTTAATGAGTTTTTATAATTTGCATGTAGTGGGAAGGAGTAAAAAAAAATTAAATGTCATTGTCGCAAATGTAATAACAAATTTTATAGAATAGAAGTGAAAATGAGAGAGCATTTGTATCGATATGGATTTACGTCAAACTATTATATATGGCACTGTCACAATGAACAATATGATAGCAATTTGCACAATTTTAGTATGGTATGCAGCTATTTTCTATCGCACTCATAGGGAGGGATAAGTGGGGAATCAAGTAATGTAAATACGTATAAACAGATGGTATGTGAATCAATAGGTTCATTATCATCGAATGTAGGATTTGGAAATAATGAAAGAATGTTGGTGGATGAAGAGTTTATCGATGCTGATGTCAAAGAAGCTATTAATGCCAATGATAATAATGATAATGTGTTCCATGTGTCTGAAATACAAGAGGGGTTGCCTAATCCAAATGTATAATAATTTTATAATGTTTTGGATGATAGAAATGCACTGTTGTGGGATGGGTGCATTAGACATACATGATTGTCTGCAATGACCCAATTGTTAAGTAGCAAAAGTGATTTTAATATGACAGATCAATGTTTCGATCGAGTACTGGAGCTTATTAAAGAAATGTTGCCTGAAACTAGTAGACTCCCATACACCCTATATGATGCGAAACAACTCACAAAAGGACTTGGGTTTCCATATATAAAATTCATACTTATGAGAATAATTGTATAATATTCTATCGGGAAGATGAGAAATTAACACATTGTTGTGAATGTGGGAGCAGTAGATATAAAAAAGGGTAACCTCTGGACAAAAAATGTTGATTCTCAAGAAATTGTTACTGTATCTACCAATAACCAGCAGGTTAAAGCGCTTATACATGTCATCAAAAATAGCGACTCACATGACTTGACATGCTTATAATAAATCATGCAATGATGGAAGTATAGGTCATCCATGTTAGTCTGAAGCGTGACGTCATGTAGATCGAGCATTTCTATCATTCGCTGTTGAAATCAGAAATATTAGGCTTGGATTATGTACCGATGGATTTAACAAGAATAATGTTATTGGTGGAACATACACGATATGACCAATCTTTATAGTTGTTTACTATCTTCTACCGGAATTGTGTATGAAAGAACCTTTCATTTTTATGACTCTCCTAATTCCTAGTCCTAGAACACCAAGACGCAATATTGATATATTTTTACGACCATTGATTGAGAAACTCAAAAATTTATGGTTGGAGGGGGTTGTTACATGGGATAGTTCTCGACAACAAAATTTTGTTATGAAGGCATGTTTGTTATAGACAATTAATGATTTTTCTGCACTAGGAAACCTTTTTGGTTGGAGTACCCATGATAAGCTTACGTGCCCATATTGCATTGATCAAATTGACACATTTATATTAAAGAAATGCAGAAAGCCATATTGGTTTGATTGTCACAAGGTTTTTTTACTGCATAATCATACATTCCGTTTGAATGCAACATCGTTCATCCTAGAGAAGAAGGTTAGTATTGTCACTAGTCCATATAAGTCAGGTGGGGAAATTCATGATATGTTGGTTGGGTATTGTTTTCCTCCGTTTGGCTATTCATATGATAAACACCGAGTTACGGGGTTTGGAGAGTGGCATAATTGGTTAAAACAGTGTATATTCTAGGAGTTACCGTACTAGAAGCATTTGCTAGTTCACCATAATTTGGACATCATGCATATTGAAAAAAAATATTTTGAGAATATTTTCAATATTGGTATGGATATACGAGGGGAAAAAAAAAAAGATAACTTGAATTATCACCTTTCGCTTGAGGAGTTAAAAAATATGCGGCATGACCTATATTTACGAAATGTTAGGGGGAACTGTGTGAAACCAAAAGTATCTTATACATTGAGTCGGGAGCATGTAAGAGAAGTTACTATGTGGTTGAGAACGATAAAGATGCCTGATGGGTATGCCTCAAACTTGGGACGTATGGTTAACTTGAGTGACAGTACATTCTATAACTTCAAGAGCCACGATTGTCATGTGTTAATGCAGAGGTTGCTTCCTATTGCATTATGTGGGTACATGTCAGGCCCAATATGGGACACGATTTCTGAGTTTTGCTCATTTTTCAGAACATTATGCACAAGTAAGATTCGATTTGATGACATACAATAGTTGGAGTAGAATATACTGGTTACCATATGTAAGCTAGAAAAGATATTCCCTCCTGCTTTTTTGGATTCGATGGAACATCTTGTCATCCACCTCCCTCATGAGGCAAAGTTGCGTGGTCCGATTCAATTTTGATGGATGTATCCATTTGAAAGGTCATTTTGGGTTTTGCATTTATATTTCTGTCAATAATTTTCATATATTATATGTCAATAATTTTTGCATGTTATATGTCAGTAATTGTTATATTTTTTTAACTTGGCAGACTAATGTGGTCATTGAAGCGAAAAGGCCAGAAATAAAGCTGCAATTGAAGGTTCAATTGTGGAAGCATACTTGGTCCGGGAAATGTCTACATTCTGTAGCCACTACTTTGAACTAAACATGCTTACACTGTTAAATAGAGTGCCACGAAATGATGGCATTGATTTTCCTGTGGCTCATGTTGAGGGTCAATTGTTATCTTTCTTTAATACAAGATGTCGTAATATACCTGACCGCGGGCGACAACGTTTACTCGATCCTATTGAGAGACATCAAATGCACATCTATACTTTACGCAATTGCAATGAGATTATATCGATTGTCAGGTGCCATATATGTAAACAAGTGTTAGGGTTTTTCTTTCAATCGGATTGCTTTAATTCATTATTGACTACTTATCATTTCAGGCACTTTGACTCTTATATATCAACAACATTTCCCCAATTCAATGAAAGTCAATTACAAAGTTATCGAGATGAACATTTAACCCAATGGTTCTCATCATATGTGAGTATCATGGCGTGATAATTTTTATGTACATAAATGTGTTCTGTTTGTATTTACTGTGCAGTTATGTTATTATATTAACTATCTATTTCAAGTTAACTATTTTAAGGATAAATTAAATGTGTTCTGTTTGTATTTACTTTGCAATTAGATTCGAGTTGGCATTTCATACAATGGATGGGTTGTGAATGGCTTTTGTTTTCACACACAATCCTACGGCAAAGACAAAATGACATAGAATTATGGTGTTTGCATGAAGGGTGAGACATGTGGATCCAGTGGGTATGATTTTTATAGCCTTATTGATCAGATTATACACATTGAGTACCACGGGAGTGGCAATGAAGTGATAACGCTGTTCAAATGTATTTGGTTTGATCCGACACATGGTGTTTGAAGTTGCGCACATACTGGTGTTGTTGATATTAAATGGAAGTCTAGATTTTCACCACCTGAGCCGTTTATCTTTGCGACACAGGCTCAATAAGTTTACTATTGTGAGTACCTTAACAAGACTCTTCATCAGTGGTGGGCGGTTGTTAAGACCAAACCACGACCTTTCATTGATTGTTCATCGAATAATGTTAATGATCGGTCTAAGGACAATGAGGAAATGTCTAATGAGCAAACATATGTGTTAGAAACAACAAACAAGCCGTTCCAAGGAGCGATTTCAAGTGAATTACCCATGGTAACAATTGATGGCACTGTCTTTGATGAGATTAACATATTTGTCGATTTCACATGTTATCTTGAAATCGTGTAAGACGTGGATTAGAATATTGAGGTCACACAAGCAAATGGGGATACATCAGATGATGAGGCATCATTCGTTACTTTAGAGTCAGATGAAGTCGATGATGTTTGATTAAGTGTAATTGTTCAAAACATCTGCATGTTTTATTTGAAGGCATAATATAACTTTGAATGCATGTGCGTTTTGGACTGAAAAGATATTAAATTTATTAAATTTAATCATCACATATATAATTACCTATGTTGAAATGAATATATCAATTTTTTTCGGTCTAAAAATTATTGCATGATTTAAAAAAAATGATAATAATATTAATAAATTTAGGAGATTCAATCTGACCATATAAATTAAATCCATAAATTTAAATTTTAGAATATAAATATTTTCATTTATTCTTCAACTAAAAAAAGTGAACCAATTACCTTCCAAATTAACATAGTAATTAGTTCATTCATACACATTATAAATTATATATATATATATATATATATATATTTATGAATAAATATTATACAATAATGATGTGGCGCGTTTCCGAAGTTTTAGTTAATACTAAAAACACGTAGGAAAAATGAGTGATGACCGACGGTTTTCACGCAGTTTTAGAAAATCATAGGAAAGATGTCCGACTATATTTGAGTTAATATTAAAAACACGTAGGAAAAGTGTAGGAAAAGATGTAGGAAAAGTGAGCTGACCGACTATTTTAACACAGTTTTAAAAAATCGTAGGAAAGATGTAGGACTATATCACCTAGGGCAGTGCGCTATCCGACGGTTTTGAGTTAATATTAAAAATAAGTAGCAAAAGTGTAGGACAAGACCTAGGGAGCTGAATTTAACACATTTTTAAGGAAATCGTAGGACGTAAGGCTGGAAATTCGTAGGACACAAAGCAGGAAGCCAATTAATGGCGGGATGGTTAAATTTTTCATTTCCTACACTTTTGAGGCACTTTCTAATTTTCATAAAAAAACCGTAGCAAAATTTGTTACCTTTTTCCTACAATTTTAAAAAGTGCAAGAAAATCGTAGGACTCTTAGGTAGCTTAACCACCGCATCTTCCCTTTAAATTCGTGGGAGGTCTCTAGTTCTTCACCACTCCATTCCCTCTCTTCTGTGATGCTCTCTTCCAAATCCACTTTCAAAATCCCCTCCAGACCTACTTCAACTGGGTATTTTTAATTTTTTAAGCAGTTTTTTTCTTATATAATTAATATTTGCTATTATAGTGGTTGTTTACATAATGCATGTATTGCATTTTATATTTTTTAATGCCAATTTTTATATTATATGTTTTAAGTAATTTTATATATGTTGTTAGTAATATGTATGTGGTTAGTTATAAATAATTTTTAGTGTAATAATGGTAAGTTATATTTGTACAAATGCATGTAATATGTATGTTGTCAGTTATAAAAAATTATTATGTCAATAATGTTAGTGTAATATTGTTGTTACTTCAATAATGTTAGTGTAATCAGTTAAAGTTAGTACAATAATGTTACTTCGATAATGTTAGTGTAATCGGTTAATGCTAGTTTAATAATTGTAATTTTTAAATAAGTATTAGTCAAATAATTGGTAATTTAGAAAAATTGTTACTGCACAAATGGTATTGAAATAATGGCTATTTAGAAATTAATGATTTTACTACAATAATGAAATTTAATAAGTAAATGTTAGTGTAGTAATGGTCATTTATAAATAAAAGACTATGACGTAATGATAATTTAATATTAAATATTTATGTAATAAACGGTTTTGCAATAATTAAAAAAATTAAAAACATGTTACACTTTAATTTTAGGATGGTTCGCCCCAGACAGTCAGGCTCGGGCAAAGGCCTGGCTAAGGACTTACATGACCCGTGACGCAGTCGAAGTCCACGACCGCCTACTATGACACCTACCCAGGTGTCACAGACTCAGAGTCAGACTCAGGTGCCAGAGACCCTGCTGTCACATACCCAGGCTCAGACCCTAGTGGCACAGACCCAGCCATAGACCCAGGTGCCATATACACTGGTGCATAAACCTTATGTGCCCCAGACATTTGGCACATCGAGCTCCACATTTCATCAGTTTTGAGACACCCAGCCCGATGCCTATTACCCGGATATGAGTGAAATATCCGGGTCATCTCATTACCAGCATACGGGGATCGGGCAGCCCACATGGGATCTCGATCCTAATTCATTCCTTGATGTAGATGAGATTGGTATATCCACTCATCTACCTGGCCTACACCCGAGTCAAGCATCAGCAGCAGCAGCCGCCTCAGCAGCAGCCAGATGATGGTGGCCCAGCCGTCGCACATGACACGCAGCCAGCTGATGGGGCCCCACTCCCTAGAGGGCGAGGCCCATGCGGGTAGTTGACTTACCACCACCTCCACCTCCGCAGGACCGTCCGATGATCGTCCCTCGAGAGTAAGTGTTACTGACTCCTACAAAATTTAATTGTTGATATAATTATACGTTGTTCTTAATTACATCACTTTATATATATATCTTACTATAATTCCATCATTTGTTACAGCTTACTCACTGATGATGACTCCGTTTGTTCCACCGTAGCCTCCATTCATGTGAGGTTGTGGGACGAAAGTTGTATAGCTTGGTCACATGCATCTCGAGCTGCACGAGAGGAGCACGTCACCAAGTTAGAGGTAATTGGTTGCTGTACATTTTTAACTAATAGTTTGTATATGGACTAATTCATATTTTTTTTTTGTTTTGTGAAATTGCAGAACTACTATAAATGGGACCCTAGAGACTTCGGCCCCATCCGCCGGATTGTGTTCAACTACTGTTCGCGGTCCGTGCGAAACCTTGTCTATCATTGGAGGTCCGTTGCGATTCAGAAGATCCCCAACTTCTTCGCCAACCCTGACTACAATTTACTGCGGCCACATGTTCCATCTTGCTACAGTCAGCAGGTATGGAACCAGTTGTGTGACCAGTGGGAGTAGGAGAGATGGAAGAAGCTATCGGAGGTTGGTTCCCATGCCAAGCACATAGCGGATAGCTCAGGCCTTGTTCCGAAGCACACGATGGGCTCAATCCCAGGCGAGATGCACTGGGATCGTATGGTACCAACTTCTCCCTTCCATACATTATAATTTTTTTATATGATTTATTAATTACTTAAATTTTTAATGATATCTAAAATTGTGCAGACAAAAGCCTGAGATGGAGTTAAGCCATCATTTGATGAGTGGTGGTCTCATACTCATAGACGTAAGTAGACCGGTTAGCCCATCGATCTGATTTCACAGCAACTGCAGGTAATAAATGTTCATTTACCACTACTAACACTGTTTTAAAAATATATTAATTGACTTACTAATTCTAGTTTCTTTTTCTTGTCGGATGGATATGTCCAGCGGATTCAAGAAAAATACCAGAATCTGAATGACAGCCCGTAATTCGATGCAGAGGTATGGAGCGAGGTACGAGGCTCACCAAAAAAAGGTCGACTACCGGGTGTTCCGCTCCAACTCACTGATCCCCACACTTTTGGATCAAATCAGGTATTTTTCATATTTATTTAACTTAATTAATAATTTTTATCATTTTCACATTGTTAATTGCTACTTATCAAATTTTTTAGGCTCCACGTGTTGATTCTGTGACGGCTTTCCTAGTTAAAGATGGGTCTTAACCAAGTAAGTATTTATTTTAGTTTATTTAAGTGTTTTTAAATTAAGTACCTCAAGTTAGCACCTTGTTAAGCAAGAAAGACAAGCTTAGCTAAGTAAGCGAGTTCCTAAGTGTGGTTTGGCACCTAAAGGTCAAAAAGGGGCAAAATGGTAATTTTTGACCCAAGTAAATAGGATGACTATAATTTTGATGAAATTAGGGTCATGTAAGAAATTTGGCCTAGTTAAGTCAAGACCATTAGTTATCCTAGCTTTTAAAACCGTCTTTGAAGGAAAAGAGTAAAAAGTCGCACTAAGTGTTTAATCGAGCCATTTATGTCTTAAGCGGCTTAAGTGTCCAAGAGGCCAAGTATAGGATGCTCTTAGGCATTCTTTAGGACAAAGGAAAGATGGTTTTGGGTGAGTGTTTGGTGACGAATGTAGAACAAATGAGAACTTGAGAGTCAAGGAGCAAGAAAATAAGAAGTATGCCTTAGTTGACTTCCTTTACCATTTGCTTTCTTTCCTAAAATTCGTAGCTTCCCCTCCCCACCAGAATTTCTGCTCCAAAGCTCCCCAATTCTACAAATTTCCATTGAATTCGAAGGCCCCAAGGTGATTACAAGAAGCCTCAAGCTCCATTTTGGTGTTCTTGCTTCAATCTAGCACTTTGATGCTTGTTTTGGACTTGAAACCTTAGGTAAGGTTCTTGGTTTTATATGGGCTGGTTCTAAGTTGTTCCAATAGCTAGAACGGGTCTTGATTTAAGGTTTTTGGTGTCATATCACGTTGGTTTTAGGATTGGAACTCAAGAGAGCTTAGTTGAGCTAAATAGGGAATGTGATTTGATTCTTGCTTGTGGCTGAGTTTGAAGTAAGGGTTCAAGTTAATCTAGCTTAAATAATGCATAGAAATGTAGTGTTATGTATGGGAACAAAGTAGACACAAGACCCATGTGAATCAGACTTGGGATGAGGATGTTTGAGCAAGTTTCGTGCAAGTTCGCACGCTATCGCGCAATGCTGTAAATGCATTGGCGACGCCATTTGGTGACGCAAACTGGAGACACGTCACCGATAAACATCAGGATACCCGAGTGTCGATGCCTTTGGCGACGTGTCACCGACTGCACCGCCAAGGCAATAGTCCCTCAAGCTCGGGGCATCCTAAGAGTGTTCACCCTCGGTTATCATCCCTAGGCCAATTTAAGACGTTCCGTAGCCTTGGTTGGGTCTTAGACTCATTCCTAAGTTAAGAGTTATGCATTATTTAAGAGGTAGCTAAGTATAGTTGTTAAGTTAGAGCTAAGTAAGGTGGCTAAGGGCTAAAGGTGCTCAAGTTGTCAAGTGGGCACTAAGGGGGATTAAGTCAGTTTCAGAGGCTACATTGGCCTAGAAGAAAAAGGTCTCAAACCTAAGAGAAGTGAATAAGAAACCTAAGAAGATCCTAATCGAACCATTTGGTTTGGTAAGTGAGCCACTAAGGAGCTCTAAGCTAAACTCTAAGGGTTTGGCTAGTTATACCATATAAGATGGCTACCTTATACAATAAATTAAGGGTAAGGTGGGTAAGTTTGAGAGGTGATGACCTACTCTAGGACCCGTAAATGGGACTTAAGGGAGGTAAAGTATTTGGGATACGAGGGCCAGTGTCTCAAGTACCTCCGCCGTTTGGGCTCATAGCAAGTATAAGGCACTTAGTGTGCAAGAAGTCTAAAAAATTATGTGAATTGCATATCATACATTCAGGCATTGCATATCTTACATGTTGTTGTCTTAAGTTGCTTTTTGGTTGGCTACTTGATTGTTTGTTTGTCATGGTTGCATGTTGGCTTGCTGCTATCTTCTTTGCAAGTACCCCAAGGGACCCTTACTGAGTACATTCATGTACTCACTCCCTTAAGTTTGTTGTGCAAGTTCTAACATTGGGCCTAACAACTAGTGGATAGTTGTGGGCTAAGCTTTCTCTTTTTGCAAGTATTCTTTCTCTAGAATCCTTGTAATTCTAATTTTACTTGTGGACTAAGCTACGTACTGACTAAGTTCTATGCCTTTACAGTGTAGAGGCTAAAGGGTGCACGAGAACTAAGGAAGGGCTTGCACTTGGAGCTTTGATAGATTAAAGGTAGGGCTCAAGTAAAGGATCTTAGTTAGGTTTTTGTCTCATGTATATAGTACTTTGTGTACTAAGGTGTTGCCTCTATTAGGATACATTGTGGTGTAAAACCATTAAGTTACTTTTGGGTGCATGTTAGTGATGTTAAATGTGCACAAACTATTACTTGAAGCCAAAGTAACTAGCATTTCACTGTCATGGCACGATTTAAGCATGTTTTAAATGAAATGCTCGAGCAATTTTTTTTAACAAATAGTTTACTTATTCGTTTTCATTGCCAGGACAAAAGCACGCATAACTTTTGCAGGGTAGGCTAAGGAACTAGTTGTACGTAAATTGTTTTAATTTATTATGTCGAGTAATAGTTAGTCAATAGTAACTTAGTGCGATTCATAGTCCCTAAGGGCCTACAAGTTGAGCTAATGGGGCACTGGGGCCCCGTTTCGTCACAGATTCAGCTGAGATTGCTTAACTGAGGGCTGAGAACACCTAGCTACGGAGTGATTTTACCCAATTACAGGTAGAGGTTCGCACTCAGGTCCAGCAAGAAACCAATGCTGCAATAAGCGCCATGCTTGACAGGTTGATCCAGCAGGGGATTTTACCTGCATCAGCTCTCTCAGATGACCTACGGACCGGATCCTCCACTCAGCATCATGACGACAATTATAGCTAGCAAGATGGCGATGATCAGCCCGGCACCGCATCCCATTGATTTTATATTAGACCTTTAGTTATTTGTAATTGACTTTTTCTGTAGAATTTGATTACTTTTATGTATAGTGAATTATTGACTACTTTGATCAATTGTTATACAATAATAATAATAGTAATAATAATAATAAAATATGTTTTATAATAATAATATATATATAATGCTATATAATGTGTTTTTAATTTGTGTATAAATTAATTTACTAAAATCTTTAACTGGTCACAAAATCGTAAGAATAATACGTTAATGTCAGAAAACTGTAGGAGATAGTTTAATAAAAAAAGCATATGAGTATTCTGTCACAAAACCATAGGACAAAAATTGACAAAAGCGTAGTACATTAAAAGTTACAAAACCATAGGACAAGTGGGGTCACAAAGCTGTAGGACAATTGGGGTCACAAAACTGTAATAAATACTTTTGTCAGAAAAATGTAGGAGTGAATTCATCTCAAAACCATCGGGTAAGCTGGGGTCCATGAGCATCACAAAAGTGTAGGAATATTTTATACTTATCTGACAGTTTTTTTTCTGACGTTACTTTTTCCTACAGTTTTTTCTGACGATTTTAATTGTAGGAAGTGAACATTTCCTACGGTTTTCCTACATTTTTTCTCCTCTCAAATGCCTTGTTCCCTTATAGTGTATTTATGTGAAATTAAGTAGTTATTTTGGAATATAATGAGTAGATATAACAATGAAATGTAATGACACACATAGCATTTCTATTGGTGGGAAAGCTGAGCTTGAACACAATTTATAGATACAATTGAGCTTTTATACAAAATTAATAAGTTGTGTACAAAATTGAGTTTCTATTATATAATATTGATAATTGTATGAAACTAAGTTCATATTATATAAGTGTGGGAATTAAGATTTCGATGCACGAAACTAGGTGTCATATTATATTAAATTGAAACGTTGATGTATAAAACTAAATATTTATTGAACAAAAATGGTTATCTATTAAACGAATTTAAGTTCATATTATATAAAAATAAGTTTCTATTATGCGAAATTGAATCTTCCACATAAAGTCTACCAAAAAATTTCCAAAATGGAATTGAATTCTTAAGGCATTAAACAGGTAACGTATTCTTTCAATGTTAAATTGGAGACTTATTGTACGAAACTGATATCCAAATATAAAGAACTCTATGAACATAATGGTTTTGTAAGGATAGTACTTTTTTAATAATTATCATATTTATTATATTATCATTATTTATTTTTTCTTAAGTTTATCTTTTCAAATGAATTCAAATTCGAATTCTCTAATTAAAAGTATTGTCTTTGATACTTTTCTTTTGAAATTCTTTTAGTCTTGCTAAACTTATTAACTTATACTTATATAAAAAGTGGAGGGCTGTTAAATTTAATGCCTACAGTTAGTTGGTGGACGTATACTAAATATATTTCAGAATTCTGCATAAAGCACATCTGTTATACGCTTATATTCATCAGAAAAGCAACAAAACTTCTCATCCCTGAAAGTTTTGCTCTTCTCTCCTCTTCCCCACTTCCATCATTTGTGTGTTTTCTTCACAAGTATAAAGTGGTAGGTCCAATCCGATTTTATGGTAGAAATGTCAAGGATTACAAAAAAAAAGTATTCCCATGACCGTATTTTGTAACCTGTTTTGGGAAAATTAGTGACCAAATTTTGATTCTTAATTTGGATTATTGTTGTAATACCATCAACAAATTTCTTAAGGTTTATTAGACCTATTTGACCACTCTTTACAATAACAAAAGCACGTTCTGAAGAGAAGTCAGTTCAAAACCATAATTAGCAGGCTTTCAACAGGTTTCCATGGGTCTGTTAGTCAAAATCAGTTTCGTGCACCTAGAGCTAGATTTCTGACTTCAAACACCTTTCATTTAGTAAGGTAAACTGGTCTGTAATGTGCACCTTTCATGGTTTACTGCAGCTTACTTTGCTGCAGTAAATTGGCAGATTTCAGGTCCAAAGACCGATTTGCACATCCACAAGTTTCTGTTCATATTTCATGTGCAACCAACTTCCTTAAATGTAACATGATATGCCTAACCTGAATTTGCAGTGAAAATAGCAAGTTTGCAAGAAAAATGTGTTTGGTCCAAATTATATATGTAGGCTTAGAAACCAGTTTTAATTTGTGAAGTGACTAAATGTTGTTTTACACATTAAATTCCTGTTTTAATGTCACCTTAATATATATGTTATACAAGCTTGATCTTACAAGTTATTTATAGGAAAATACACTAAAAGCACGAGAAAAAGATCAATGAACAAAATTACAATTACTCAACAATGATACCGATAGTTTCAGAAGCACAAACACAGAAATCTCTACATTTGCTTATTGGAAATAGAAGATAAGGAAAACCTAAAAAAGCAAATTGATATATCTATAGACATATCAAAATAATAATGGTCGCATGGGCTGATTTTATTATAACTTTGGAGCCCTAAGCTCTATGCGAGGGTGCAGCGGCTTAAAGATCAGCCAGAACCAATGCAGATTGCTTTGGGGGTGTAGCCATGAGACGTTTGATGAAGGGCTTGAGCTTCTCAACAGCTTTTATAATTCCCAAAAACATGAGCCGGTACAAGATCACCATCAAGAACAAGATGACGAGATCGATCCATTTGGAGTACCCCATCTCCACTTGCCACACATTTCGTAAGATCTCGTCACCGGTGATCGTCGGTGGCCCGCCGGCTTGTTGATTGGGGAAGGTCAACCCTCGGAACTCGTTCTTGTAGAACCCTTGATTGGCATACTTATGGAAGGCGATGTAGTACATGGGGTACCTCCAGAAGGGCTTCGGGAGATCGTCCGGCAATCGGAAAAAGCCGCCGTTAAGCATCATGACGCCTTGGATTCCGGCACCCGTTATTATTCCCATGAGGAAGTCAGGGACGATGCTAGCGACGATCATCATCAAGCTCTCAACGAGCATCATGGTGACGAAAAGAACCAAGGCGAAGTAGGCAAAGTGGTCGAAGCTCTTCTGTAAGCCAACGAGGTAGTAGGCAATGACACCGGGAACTATGGAGATTATGATGAGGTAAGGGATGGAGGAGAAGGTGTTTCCGACCACAAAAGCTCCAACTCCATAATGTCCATTCAATCTTTCTCGAGCAAAGATCTGACATGAAGGATTAAGAATAAAAAAAGTACTTAATCAGCTAAACTTACAAAATTGGATTCTGCAAACTGATGAAGTTACGAAAAATACCTTCATGTCCTCGACAAAAGAGGGAAATCCTCCGATTGCCATGAAGGTCAAGAATGCTGCCACAAACATGAGCATGGAGCCTCTCGCCTGAAATTTAGGTTGATATAATAAGATCATAGTCCTATAGTAATACACACGGGCGAACGGATATGGGTGTTTGTATTGTCCTGTGGTAGTACCTGGATGGAGCCATAAGAGTGGCCGACGTCATGGAAAATAGTCCCCACACACAAACATAAAGCAATATAGATGGCAAGACGAAGCCAGTAGTAGCCCAAATCACGGTACATGTTGACGAAGGATCGTTTTGTGAGGACGATGCTTTGCGTAATGAAGCTTGCTTGGCTTCCCTTCTTCTCCAGAGGGCTTCCTTGCTATAAACATATATATACACAAAAACAATAAGCGAGGTAGTGGCTCTGGTACGTTCAATATTACGATAAGAGAAACATAAAACTCCGATGGAAAGGGCGATCGAATTTTAATCATCGAACGGTTACTAACTTAGCGATCGATGGTGGTCACCAATCGAGTACTAATTCAGTCACTGGTAGTTTAAAAGTGAAAGCTGATGGACTGATAACTGAATTTCCGGTCAATTTTTGACATCTATCTTATAGTGTATTTAGTGTCAAAAATGAGTACAAAATATACTCTTAAGTTGGAATGCAAAACAATTTGAATTTTTGAATTTTTTAAGTAGGAATAATACAAAAACAATTTTTTTTTTTTTTGTCGATTTGTATGTTTACCTGCTTGTTCAAGGTGGATACTCTCTGGTGAACTTGCCGGCATATCTCAGACGACTTGTAATAAGACTTGACCAAAATGTTGATGGCCTCTTCCGCCCTTCTGCCTCTCCCGCCTTGTTCTATGTCCTAATTTACCAATTTTTGAGATAAAAATTCTCTATTAATTGATCAATCACTTCGACGAAACAGAATTCAACTGGCTAGAGGTATTAATTTCACTTACTTCGTCGAAGTCCTTGTTGATGGTTCTAAGATAGTGATCCGATGGATTCCTCAGAGTCGGGCATGGGAAGCCACTGGATGCAAAAAACTGCCCCAAAATAAAATCGTCTAGAAAATTATAACAAAAATAATAACTTATTTTGTTATCTTCAAAGTTTTATTTTAAATATATTTGCATGACTACGTACGTGTTCTGCCTTCGAAACAGGACCGAAGTAGACAGTTCGGCCGGAAGACAGAAGGCAGAGATTGTGGAAGAGCTCGAAGACCTCGCTGCTGGGCTGGTGGATGGAGGCGACGACGGTGCGGCCGTCATGGCGGGCCAGGTTAACGATGCGGCTCATGACGTGGAAGGAGGCGGCGCTGTCGAGGCCGCTGGTGGGTTCGTCCAAGAAGAGGAGTTTGGGGCGGGTGAGGACCTCCATGCAGATGGAGACCCTCCGCTTCTGGCCCCCGCTCAGCCCTTTCACGCTCCACCCTCCGATCCTCGTGTTCATCGCGTCCTGCAAACCCATCTCCCGAATCGTCGTCTCCGCCCGCTCCTTCTTCTCGGATTTCGACATCGAATCAGGTAGTTGCAGCTGGGCTGAATAATATACAGCTTCTTTCACAGTTAAAGTCGTAATTAGGGTGTCGTCTTGGGTCACATACGCCTGAAATTTATGTTATAATTTTTGGAACTTAATTGATTAGTTAATTAGTGCAAAAATTAATCGAGATTCATTAATAAAGCAAAGTGTTGTCTTACCGAAGTTCCGAAGGCCAGTGTTTCTCTTCGACCGTTAATTAGAATATCACCGGCTTGATGTGTGTTTGAGCTCAATCTCCCTGCAATAAATGGGTTGATGATATTTCTTGTCAACTTTTGTTTTGAAATGACTAAATTTGGACATGGAGTGTGGTCCCCCTCATGCAAGAATACTTTCTCCATTTCATATTTTTTTTTGCAATTTTTTAGATTTGAACAATTGTGTTTCACTTGATATATCCTTTTATGAATGAAAAATAAATATATACAAGCTTGTATAGATATTCTAGATAAACCGTTGATTCTAAATATTTGCATGTTGAAACTTTAAAAAAATGATGATGAAAAAATTTCTGTGGGATTAACTTCTAGTACCTGCCAAAGCATCAAGAAGGGTCGACTTGCCGCAACCAGAAGGTCCCATGATGGCCAGAACCTCGCCAGGCTCAGCATAACCAGTGAGCCCCTGCAAGATCGACCGGCTCCCATTTTTCCCGCCGGTCACCGTCACCCACAGGTCCTTCCAAGTCAAGAACACGCCGTCGCTTCTCTTTGCCCCGGCCAAACGACCGTCCTCCCACACTTCCTCGGTCCTTCTCCGAGGCAACCCGCCCACCGGCTCCATTTCAATTTTCAGCGACGGCGCCTGGTAGAAACCCGAGCCAGAAATCGCCGTTTCTAGCGGAGGAGCTGGTGTAGAATGATTCCCGGGAGTGAAGCTGCCTGCAGCCGCTGCTAGGCTGAACGGGAAGTACGACGGCTGTGGTTCGATGTCTTCTGAGGAAGCCATGCTTTGAACATCGGCGTTGTCATCGGTAAACGGTTGCACCGCCGAATGGTCAGGCCGTTGTGGTGGCGGAGAGCTGGAAGGGCTCGGCGTCCACCGAGGAACGTAGCTTGATGAGGAATTCATTTTTCTCTAAATTCCAGAAGTTTGATTTTTGTTTTTGAGAAGAAGCTTTTACTTCTCTGCGTGCTGCGAAGAAATTAGAAGAAGCAGCTGGTATTTATAAGCGCGAGGAGGATATTTTATTTTTGTGCGTGGCCCCATGATGGAAAAAAACCAAGTAAAATTAGTCAAACACTTGCGGAAGAGATTGGGCATCAACTTCAAGCTTTTGTTTTTTTCACGGAGTATATATGACTTGTTCGATGAAGATTAGTTTATTTCATTTAGAGTCCAATGGTTAACTATGGACGTTATTTTCCAAGTAGGTTTTTTTAATATTATTAAGTCCTAGATCAAAATCAAAATTTCTTTATGTGCTTGATCAATCTAATTTTAGGTAACATAATATTTCTATTTTGGGTCACTATCCCCGCTTTTATTTTTAGTTATCATTCTCACTCTTATTTTATATTCAAGTATTTTTTTTTTCTCACATAGAGTGTAAGATTCGTTCAATGAAGATTTGTTATTTCTCATCCACTTAAGCCGTATAATCCTAAGTGACATAATACTTTTATTTTAGTTCGTCACTCTTAATTACTCTCATTGCCTGATATCACTCTTACTATTATTTTTACTACATTTTTATTTACTTAAATTTAAAAAGTTGAGACTTTCTTGCTCTCACTGCTCCGGCTTCCGAAACGCTCTCAACCATTCGAAGTTGTTTATGCATAGGTGGTGGTATTACTCTGCCACCATTTTACTACGACGTAATTGTTTTTCTTAACATAATTAAGCGACCCACTCACAGAGTTAACATAAGCCGTAATAATGAAGTGTTCATTATGATATAAATACCTATATTTTAAAACTTGTACATTAATAGAAAACAACAGTTTACATTTTCCTGAAATTAAGCACTTTCAAAAATATGTGTGTGTGTGTGTGTTTCTAAATGAAAAGCTTGTATTTTTTTCTGTTCTTTTTTTTTTTTTTTGCCCTAAAAGACCGAAATATTTATAGAACAATAATTACTTTTAAACTGCTCATCATCAAGGTTTTGACTTTCATCAAATTCGCTTTGCGTGTGGTTTCAACTTGAAACTTTCAAGTCCCTCAATTAGCTGGTTCGTCGATTCATGACCTTTCTTCAATTCTTTCTTTTTATATGCGATCAAGGGGATGGGTACTTTTTTTCTCCCTAAAATTTTACTTACTTTTTCATTTCAATCCTAATTTTTTTCTTTTAAAATGAGTATTAAAATTATACAATTATATAAATAGTTAGTTCTAAAATTTTTAAATTTTTTATATAAGTCCTAAAACTTTGGAACTGTTTAGACAATCAGTTATAAAAATAATCACTTTTTTAAAACCATTTTTTTAAAAAAAATTACAATTTAAACTGTCTCATAATTATTAAAAAAAAATTATACTGTATAATATTTTTTAATAAATAATAAATTATTAAAATTATTAGTTTCCTACCTGTAAATCATATTCATGTTTAGTAACGGTCTTTCAACAAATATAGTACTAACTATTATAACACTTTTCCTTTATTGATGAACAGCAGATTGCTCAAGCTAGATTCTCTAAAGGCATTATAATATAGTTGTCAATAATATATTCGTCGTTTCTTCGTCTTCCTTTAATTCTCCCAACAATGTAATTAATTATTCTCATTTCTTATTCAAATCTTCATTCAAAATCGTTTAGTCATGAACTTCTCAGCCAATGAAGATAATCCGCCCACATAATTGAGTTTGGCGGTAGTTTCTGTGCCTTGACCAAGCCTTTTGACTCGGCCCTTCTCCGCGCTCTTGCCCCTTCCCTCCCCCCCCCCCCCCCCCCCCCCCACCCCCCCCCCCCCCCCCCCCCCCCCCCCGGGGGCCTTTTTCTTTTTTTTTTTTTACCCTTTTTTTCTGCTTTTATTTTCTTTGACTTCCTTTATTTTGAACTGAAATGTCAAAAGATACCTTGACCTATATTCCCAGATTTGTTCACGTGAACTCGAATCTGCCCCAATCCATATAAATGTGAAGAGAACATGGATTTAACTAATCCTATCTAATCTTATGTACATCATTCTTAAACTACTATATGTATATTTAAATAGTGATTTTATTCTAAAATAAAATTATAGTTTAACATAAATTACCGTATACTATTTTACTTTATGATTTTTTAAGTTATTGATTAATTGTACAAAAATGGGTTGGCAAATAATGTCCCGTCTACCCACAAAATAGATTAGACCCAAACACGATCATTCATAGAGAAGACTTTGGGATTAACTAAATCTAATCCATTAACATCCCTCATTTTGAACTCCACCTAAGGTTAATGCACTCATGATTTGAATAAACCATTTGGCAATGAATATTAGTCCTAGAAATTCCAGATCTTGCTTCGGTTACAAACACGCAATATAAGTTTTTGTAACATGAGTCAGTTGAAATATAAGAGTACGTATGCTGATTGAGGCATTTTCAATAATCCCCTTTCTAGCAAGTGAATTCCTTTTCTCTTAGATTCAATACTTTGCAACTTAAATAGAATCATTTGTATATATATATATATATATGGTCCAACTCAAATTTAAACTATCTAGAAACTACTAATTAATGTGCAATCCTATGTTTTTGTAGTTCAAACAGATTACTGGAACCCATTCTCCAGAAAAATTAATTATTTTGCAAGAAAAAGCTAATAAACGTGTAGGGATATTTTCTTTTCTTTCTTTTTTTTTTTTAACAAGATCGAGAACCAAACAGGATAAGCTTCAAACTTTGAACACTTCCCAGCAAATTGCTAGATACAGTATTCCTCGTGAAGCAGACACGACGGTCAGCTAGAGACAAAAATCAATTGTTTAGGGCCCTTGACTACTAAAGGACACTTCTGTCCGCCAATCATGTGTTGTACGGATCCCCTTGTACGTACATATGTGGGACTCAATCATTAAAATAATTAAAAATTACTCATTTCGGTTCCAGATTATTGCAATATATTTATTTTAGATATTTCCAAACATTTACAATATTTTCATATCTAATAAATTATTTTATTATATTGCCCTAAACTATCACTTTTTCAACTTTCCCATTTTACTTGCAAAAGGTTAAAGATAAAAATGAAAACAAATCAAATGGTTTAATATATATGGCCGACCAGTAGAGTAATAAGATAAAAAAAAAGATTGTTGCCTAAAACAAGGGCGGAATCAGGAAGAGGCTGAAAAGATGCAAGAAAATTTTATCTCTGGGTTGTCCAAAGTAATTTAGTACATTTGGATCCATTTCAACTTCTCTCTCTTACATAAAGTATTTGTTGTTGATCAGGACTAGTTCTTTCTAACTTAAGTTATTATTTATTTAGAATAAACAATTTATAAAAATGAATTTAGGTTTGCGCTTTATCTCATGACTCACGTCCAATTTGAATGGCAGCACCACTACAATTCTTATCTTCAATAAAAAGTTTCAAGTTAAAATAAACCCAGAAATTTTTCAACTCTACTGAGAACACTCATAAATTTTGCATCAATCTAAATTTTATTTATGAGTTTTTCAACTAATCTTGTAATTCCTAGCTTTGTTTTACCTAGTAAAACAAACCAAGCTTTCTCTACTATAAACATTGTAAAGACTCGATTTCACAATAAGATAAATACCAATTTTTAGGAATTCTTAATCGATATCTACAGAGAATGAGCATATAGTAACAATTGATACCAATGTAATTATAGTTGAATTTAGTTTCATGCGGGAATGATGAGTACAATTTAAATAAGTTATATCTATATATATTTTAGATTTTTTTTATTATATTAGAATATATTAAGATATTAATAGTTAGCCTCCACTAACAAAAATTTCTAAGTCCGATTCTTACCCAAAGGCTTTTTCTTAAAACTTTTTGTAGTAGGCAATTTCTTATAAATAATATTATATATTTGTTATTTATCCATAAAATTGGTCTAGTAATTATGGTATTTTTTTTCTAGATCCATGGAAATTGGTTAAGTTTGAGTCTTAAACGTTGACAAATTTACCCGTCTGAGGCCTAACTGCCTTTCATATAACACGCATATAAAATCAATCCTTAGAACTTTATGTACAATTTTCATTAAGCACTTCAGTAACAGAACTTTGACAACTCCTCAACATGAACTCCAAAACTATTAAAAGTATTTTCTTTTTTATAACTATGGCTCCAATATCAAGAATGTCTAATTAAATAGATATCCTTTCATATAACACGCATATAAAATCAATCCTTAGAACTTTATGTACAATTTTCATTAAGCACTTCAGTAACAGAACTTTGACAACTCCTCAACATGAACTCCAAAACTATTAAAAGTATTTTCTTTTTTATAACTATGGCTCCAATATCAAGAATGTCTAATTAAATAGATAAATATCAGGACAAAGTCAGAAAATATAGTTAATGAGTGCAAGCACATAAGTTGAATAATAAATTTACGCAAATTATAGGCTTAAGTACATCACGGTAGCACAAACTTGTTTGGATATATTAAATACACAACACTTGGACAACAAAGAACAGTTCCATCCAAAATAAATTAAGATAACTCGATCGATAGAAAAAAAAAATAAACTTATATAAATGATGTAGAGTAAGCCTTACGAACCAAAGTGAAAGGAGCATTGTAAATGATAGGATGTTGACTTTAATTACATTGGCATAATATATCTGCACCTAATGCGGCACGCTATTCTTTACTTTCCCCTTATCTATAAAAAAGTTACCGTATTTTTAATAGTAGGTCTTATGAACTAAACAGTACTTCTTACAAGACCACCACTATGTCTTGAATAGCATATATTATGAAAAAAATAACATTTTGCAGAACAATAAATTTATATAAATAGAATAATATTTTCTACTGAAGAGTAACATTACATATGAAATAACATTTCCTATTATGCGAATAATATATTACAAAACATTAAATTTATATGAATGAAACATCATTTATTACTAAATGAAACAATGTTATTTACAAACAGCATTACTTATGAAATGTACAACATTTTAGAAAATAACACATTTATTTGAGTGAAACGACATTTTTTATTGAAAAAAACAATATTGTTTACAAACATCATTTCTTATGATATAAACAATATATTATAAAACAGCAAATTTATATAAATGAATAACATTTTTTACTGATTGGAACATCATTATTTATAGAATAACATTTCTTATAAAATGAATAACATTTCTTAAGAAATGAGTTTCTTCTTCTCTCTTCTTTTACTAACAAGTGTAATATAGATATGAGCTTCATGTTACTAATTTGGGATAAGATTTAAAGTAATATATTTATTAAATTTAATAGTAAAACAATAAATTGATTCTAGATCTAGGCAAAATTTCATTATTTCAGCTGCTATATATACCCACGTGCCAGGACTTAATGGAAAGAGTGTTTTAATCGACCAGAAACAACTACATCTCAAAGTTATGTACACATACAAATGGAGCAAAAAACACGAATAATTAAATATTTCGTGCGGTTGAAATGTTTTAGTCTCTACTTAAGAAAGGAATTTTTTCGATTCGTCCTTGTAAACCAAACCTGGAAAAAGGTAAAGACGACAATTGAGCATGTTCAAGAATAATTGGAGTTTTTCCTCAAACTGAGTTCTTAAGAATTTTTATTAATCCTAATTAAATATTGTAAGTTTAATCGTATTTCTTGAAATAGGTAATTTGATTCGAGCCACGGCAAACAATACAAATGTCCACAACTACACCAAATCCTAATTAATGCCGAAATGTTAGCCCAAAACTATAAATTCCAAACAGACACCAAGAAACCGCAAGGTTTATAATAATCTGAAAATTTGTCATGCGATTGATTTTTTTTAATGAAATTTCTCAATTTTCAAATCAACAGTGCAAATTTAGTAGGGGCATATAAGACAATTTAATTACTTGTTATTTTCTCTCATTTTCTTATATATGATTAATCTAGGCCATATTAACTAACTAAATTCATATTTTTCTGGGAATTCGCTCATTTTTTTAGTAAAATTTATTGATTGCTTAATTAATTGATTGATATTTGGGGCAATAAAATATAAAATTTTAAATAGTAGTTAATTTACATAAAAATATCTAAAAAATGAAAATAATTAATCAGTGTTTTTTGAAAAAGAATATTCCGAATGTCTCAAATTAATTATATATTAAATTAAAATACAAGAAAAATATAAGTAATTAAAGAGTCTCATATTGCCCAGCTAAGTCTATGATATTGCATTTTTTTATATTGAGAAATCTCATATTTATAGTGAGAAATATATTATTAATTAGTGAAAGGGGGGTTGGGAGAGGTCTATTATTAATTAGAGAATGAGGTATGACTGCTTTTTTGGAATCAGAATAATAACCAAATCAGTTTTTATATGGCATGCTCAAAGAAATGGAGAAGTTAGGATTTAAACCCTTGACCTCTCTTATATTTCTTATAGCCCTTACTCATTAGACAAAAGGGTTGGGAATATTATATGCATTTTAAATTTGATAAAATTCATTACATAAAAAATTAAGAGAGACATGCTTTGAACTTAAAATAAACATTACGGCGATTTGCTCGAATTTTTACTTGATGTCAAATAGTTTAATGATGCCACAGCATTGTTCTGTATTTGATGGAGTGGTTCAACTCAATTTCAAAACTTTCACAGATTCAACTGGGTGGAGTGGTTAAACTCAATTTCACTGCGGCTTGCTAGAGTAAAAATATTATATGGTGTCACAATATATCTGTTCCTCCCAATTTCTGTATTCGAGTTTTTTTTTTATTTGTCAGTAAAAGATTTTATGCAAATTAAACCAAAGTAAATGACAACCAATTTAGAAAAGAGATTTCCCAAGCCACCCTTCCAACAAGACAAAGACTCATCCTAACTAAGATATGGGTAGCTCCGTTCCACGAACATTTAACAATAGAAAATGTGCAATCAAGAAAAAAACTACTTAAAGTGTGAGTCTTTTTTATGAGAGTCCTAAAATAAATCAAGGATGGTGACACACACTTTTTAAGTTCAAAAGTAAAAGCTAAAAAATTAGATTCAATCTTGATGTACTCCATTATGTGCCTTTTAGCTTCTTTGATACCCACAAAATTTGCGGTGCTTCCAAGTTTTTAAATGCAAACCAATGTCCCTACATTTCATAAAAATTTAGAGTGATAATTAGAAGCGACAGTGATAGATGGAGATAATAATTAGGAGTCTGATCATATAAGTGCTGTCTAATGTTTGGGCATCAAGCAAAATGACACTGTAATTCAACTGAAAATTTATGTTAAGCGGTAGAATAGGGCAAAAAGTGAAACACAAGTGGGCAATTAAAAACTAATTAACTTTAATTATAAAACAATGAACTTTAGCCGACGTCCTCAATTGGTATCTACATATAAGAGCCTTTAGCTAGGTGGATCCCTAAAATTTTGACATGGCTATTTTTCTTCCGCGTTTCTTGTCGTGCAGTTCAAACTTCAAAGAAAATAAACCAATCAAGTTCGACCGCCTGAAGCCAACTTGTGCATGTGATGTGAACTAACTGAAGCTAGGATCAAGCCGTCAAGGAGGTACATTTGGCTTTTCTAAGAGCTTCTAAATATGTCCAAACAAATAAATATATTCATCTTTTGTCGGCAAAGCTTATTCCAACGCGCCATTTTGCAATTAATGTTAGTGATTAATTTCAGAATTTTTTTTAAAAAATATATAATAGTAATTTTTACATTTTAATTTTAGTAGTTTAATTTTTATTGTTAATAAATTATAAAAAACTGTAATACTAATTTGAGACATTCAATTGCAATTCTTCTTCTCCCACTGCCAACCTTTCAACGAAATAAGGACAAAAATATAATAAAATAAAGAGATGGTTTGCTTCCAGGGTGACAAGAAAATCCGCGTTCACACAAGTCCAAGAAAAGCCTGAGGCAATACCAACATCCGGCCGAAGCGGAAAACTCAGCACTCCACCGTAGATGAAATCACCATACGCCAATATCATAACAAACATAGATCGTTATTTGTACCCCTTTGTCATCTTTTGAGGATTAAGTTTGAAGATTTGCCTTTTTTTTTTTCTTTAAATTCCTGCCATTAGTCTCATACTATATGCAAAGCCAATTTAAGTTAGGTTTGATTGAATAGCACCACAAAATAATTTAGAGATTAATTTGGATATTGCAAAAAAAAAAAAAAATTTATAGTGTAAAATTTATTTGTAATCCCAAACCTTTCTGCATTCTAAACAAATCTTTAACCTTCATTTTTGTCCTTTTAAAGTCATTGACGTCCCTATTTTTATCCCAAACTGTACTTCTGTCAATTTTACAGAAAATTTAACAGAACTCCAGGGAAAATTCGAACTATAATCCCTACACCTTTTTCCTCTCCCTCACAGTATCCTTTACATATAAATTTAACGCATCAACCCTCTCTCCCATCCATTCCAACCACCTAGAAAAATAAACTGCACCTCTCCCCGTCATCTATGCCACCAGTGCCACCTGAGCTTGGCCGATGCTCATATTATACGCAATTGACTACATGTACGACCCATTGAACACCCTGCCATTTCCATCATCAGCCACCTCCAATGCCGCAATTTTAGAATATTTCTTCATCAGGGGTGTAATCAAACGACAACTCGTTATTATGGTGCTCTAGAATTGGAGGCGACTCTTTCTCCAGCAAATCCTCTGAACCAAACCGGCTAGGCAAAAAATGCGACTAGGGGTAGAACATCTCTGTTTCATGTTCCTTGTTTCTTTTTTCGGGCCTTATGATGAAGATCTGAATATTAGAAGCACCATAGATTTCTTAGAGGAATTGGTGCCAATGACCGCAGGGGGTAGAGGAGATGACCAGGTAACAGAGGTGCAGCTTCGCCTTGAGAGAAAGGTTAGTAACTAGGAATTGCTTGGCGTTGACGGATTGGTGAAGCTGGAGGCCCTGTTGTGGATATAGTAGAACAAGGAGATAATGTATACTGAAATTTCTTTGTTATTCAGCTTGTGAAGAGGAGGACTTGATATCTCTTTAAATAGAGATTATTACAACGGTAAACATATCAAAATGTAACTAACTAGCAGATTTTATGCAGCTAAATATTGAATGCTAAAATCTCGGCCTCCTTGACTTGTTCTTCACGCCATCTCACCAAGCTTCGTTCTTTTGAACCATATCTTCAACACTCCCCCTTGATTCAAAAGTGGTAATACACATCTTGCTTCGTAGTTCTTCAAACTTTGTCTGAGACAGAGCTTTAGTTAATAGATCGGCAACTTGGAACTCAGTTCCACAAAACTTCAGTTTAACTTCTTCTTGAGATACTAAGTCTCTTATGAAGTGATGCCTGATCTCTATGTGCTTAGTTCTTCCGTGCATGACTGGATTCTTGGTCATTGCTATTGCTGATGCATTGTCACAATATAATCCAGTTGCCTCCATTTGTTTATGCTCCAAATCTATTAACAAGCGTCTGAGCCAAACACATTGACAAGTTGCAGTGCTGGCAGCTACATATTCAGCTTGCTGTGGATGATAACGCCACAGAACTTTGCTTCTTTGATATCCATGAAATTGCTCCAGACCCCAGAGTAAAGCAGTTTCCTGTAGTGCTTTTCTTATCATCTTGTGCTCCTGCCAGTCACTGTCAGTGTACCCTTGTAGACAGAACTTAGGTACCTTTACATACCAGATACCATAGTTTCTAGTTGCTGCAACGTATCTTAAAATCCTTTTGGCTGCTCCATAGTGATGCTTCGTAGAAGAATGCATGAACCTGGATATTAAGCCTATTGCAAAGGAAATATCAGGTCGAGTATGTGTTAAATAGATTAAACGCCCAACTAGGCTTCTGTATCTCCTTGCATCTGCTACTCCTGAATCATCTTTTTCCCTCAGCTTCTCATTCGTGTTCATGGGAGTTGTAGCAACCTTGCATTGACTCATGTGGAATTGCTGCAATAAGTCAGAGATATACTTTTGCTGAGAAATAAATATACCTTCTAGAGTCTGTCTCACTTCAAGTCCTAGAAAGTAATGTAGCTCTCCAAGATCTGTCATTTCAAATTCCTTCATCATAATTTCCTTGAAGTTGAAGATAAGTTCTTGTGAAGAACCTGTGTAGATCATATCATCTACATACAGACTTACTATAACTATTGCTTCAGCACGCTGAATTTCTTCAAATAAAGAGTTGGTTCGTTAGGACTCCGTTCATATCCTTTTTTATGAAAAAACTCATTGATTCTGCTATACCAGGCTCGAGGAGCCTGTTTCAAGCCATAAAGAGCCTTCCTGAGTCTGTACACTTTGTCTTCTGCTCCTGGAATCTTAAACCCAGCTGGTTGCTCCACATATACCTCCTCTTTTAGTTCTCCATTAAGAAAGGCTGATTTGACATCAAATTGATGCACTTTCCACTGCTCCTGTGCAGCCAATGCAAGAATGAGTCTTACTGTTTCAAATCTTGCTACTGGGGAGAAAGTTTCTTCATAGTCCACTCCATGTTCTTGAGTGAATCCTCGAGCCACTAGTCTGGCCTTGTGCTTCTGGATTTGTCCATCTGAATGATACTTTGTTTTGAAGATCCACTTTAAACTTACTGTCTTCTTTCCATCTGGAAGATTTACCAGCTCCCATGTTCTGTTCCTTTCAATGGATGCTACTTCTTCCTCCATGGCTTCCCTCCAGACTTTGTTTTCCAATGCAGCTTCTACATTTGGTGGTTCACCAGCAAATAAGGCGAATGTTGAGAAGTATACTTCAGCTAATGACCTGGTTTTTTTGTGAGCAGAATTTGGTGAGTCATCACTTGATGATGGAAGCGATCTCACTGGAGTGTTTTGATTGTTTTCTGGTCCTTCTTCTAAATTCCTCTCCTCTTGCTCTTCTTCATTGTTCATATGAAGTGTTGGAACTGCAGCTGCATCTATATTATTCCAGCTACTGTTTTCGTCGAATCTGACATCTCTGCTGATGATGATCTTCTTAGTTTCAGGTTCCAGTAGCCTATAGGCTTTAGACACCAAGCTGTAACCAACAAAGATACATTTCTTGGACCTTACATCCAATTTAGTTTTGCCAGAGGGAATGAGTGCATAACAAACACACCCAAAAATTCTGAGATGGCTTACAGAAGGTTTAGAACCATACCATGCTTCATACGGTGTTTGATTCCATACAGCTTTTGTGGGAGATAAATTTAGGAGGTACACTGCAGTCGCTATTGCCTCTGCCCAATACTCATCTGGAAGATCTTTATTCTTCAACATTGATCTTGCCATTTCTATAATGGTTCGATTCTTCCTTTCTGCAATGCCGTTTTGTTCAGGTGTGTGTGGGGCTGTTAGCTCTCTCCTTATGCCTTCAATTTCACAAAACTCATTGAACTTTTTCGAGCAAAATTCTCCACCTCGATCAGTTCTTAGAGTTTTAAGTTTTAATGACCCCTGTTTCTCAACCAAAGCCTTGAATCTTTTGAAGCAATCAAATGCTTCTGCTTTCATGGTAAGGAAATAAAGCCAACTGAATCTAGTATAGTCATCTATAAACAAGAGAAAGTACTTACTTCCAGCAAGTGAGGTGGTTTTCATGGGTCCACAGAGATCTGTATGAACTTTCTCAAGTTTTACTGATGATCTTTTTGACTGTCCCTTTGGAAAGGGTCTCTTGGCTTGTTTGCCAAATGAACAGCCTTCACACACAAGATCTGAAATCCTTATAGAAGGTAAACCAGTTACCATTTCTTTGTTGGCTAACAATTGTAAGCCCTTCATATACAGATGACCATAGCGTTGGTGCCACAGTTCAGATTCATCAAGTCTGCTACTGACTGTCATACACTTGTCATTGCCAGTAAAGTCAATAGGAAACATTTTATTTTTAGTCATTTGTGCTTGCAATATATGCTCACCTGAACTTGTTCTTACTGTGCAGGTTCCTTTCTCAAACGTAGCACTAAAGCCTCCTTTTACCAGCTGACCTATACTAATCAGGTTATGTGCTAGTCCTGGTGCAAATTGTACATTTCTGATTAACTTCTCCTTGCCATTAATATTAATGGCAACTGTACCTTTCCCTTCAATCTGGATCTGTTTGTCATTGCCCAACCTCACTTGAGCTTTAATTATTTCATCCAATTCCTTGAACTTTCCTTTATCTCCTGTCAGATGATTAGAGCATGCGCTATCTAAGTACCAAACATCACTAGAAGGGAATTAAGGTCTTACATACGTCATGAACAGGTAATCATCTTGCTCATCAAGATCTTCTGCGTACTTAGCCTGACTGTCTTTGCTCCAGCAGTCGTCCTCCTTATGGCCAAATTTTTTGCAGAAGGTGCACTGGACCATGCTGCTTCGTCCTCTCCTAAATCCACTTCTTCCTCTTCCTCTATTATTGGTGTGTCTTGCACGCTCCCCCTGGATTTGGAATGCATGTTCTTCTTCCTTTCCTGCTGTTCTGTTGATTCTGGCCTCGTGTGCCTGAAGTGATCCCATGAGTTCATCTACTGTCAGAGTTGACAGATCTCGGGATTCCTCGATGGCAGCTACTACATGATCAAATTTAGAGGTCAGACTTCTGAGAATTTTAGCTACAACAGTTTCATCACTTATCTTGTCACCATAGGAACGCATTTGGCTGACGATCTTGGAGACTCTTGTAAGATACTCCTGAACTGACTCACTGCTCTTCATGCTGGAGGTTTCAAAGTCTTTCCTCAGGTACTGCAGCTTTACTGTCATCACCTTTGCTGATCCTTGATACTCGGTTCTGAGGATATTCCAGGCTTGCTTTGCTGTGGTGGCTCCTGCTATTCTGGATAAGATAGTCTCATCTACAGCTTGCTGGATAAAGAACAGTGCCTTTGCATCCTTTTTTTGAACCTCCTGATTTGTAACCTCTTCTGATGTTCCTGCATCCATCCCTATTTCCACAAGATCCCAGAGTTCTTGTGATCTAAAGAGAGTTTTCATCTTTATGCTCCAGTATTCATATGAATCCCCTTTGAAGATAGGGATTTGTGGCTGAGTTACATTGAGTGATGAGTTGTTTGCTGCCATTTTTGCTGAATGATTGTGTATGAAGAAGCCTAGGTTGCAACCTGGCTCTGATACCAAAATGTTGTGGATATAGTAGAACAAGGAGATGATGTATACTGAATTTTCTTTGTTATTCAGCTTATACAGAGGAGGACTTAATATCTCTTTAAATAGAGATTATTACAACGGTAAACATATCAAAATGTAACTAACTAGCAGATTTTATGCAACTAAATATTGAATGCTAAAATCTCAGCCTCCTTGACTTGTTCTTCACTCCATCTCACAAGCTTTGTTCTTTTGAATCATATCTTCAACAGGCCCAAGAACTCCTGTTTGACTCCAAAGTATATCTGACCCGATGATCCAAGGTGATGGCATCGGTGTGGTAGTTGGAGATCGGAGGGCGGCTGAGGAGCCAGACTGATTGTACTGGAAATGCAACAAGCTAAAGTTTGCCTGACTTCTTCGCATTCCGCTCGGCCTCCGCCAATTTGATGATAAATCTCTTGCTCTCCATTGCTGAAATCAAGTCAATAGGCTGAGAGTGGATAGTTTTGGGATGCAGGAGGGAAGGAAGAACCAGGCTGAAGGAGATGAATTGGGAACATTTTACAGTGAGAATTTTGGAATAGTCTCATATAGGAGCTTTTCCATTGTCTCCATGCTCTAGAATAGAACCTTCCTCCGCTACCACTATGGGGTCCACCACCTGCCCCAACAGCCCTTTCTGAATCTGCCCCAACAACCAGATTCGCTAGCTATTGCAGAGCCTGTGCTACCGGTTGTAGAAGAGGATGCTAGGAAGGCAAGAAGTAGGGAGATCGTGCTCAAGTGAGACATGCCTGGCCATGACGAAGGTTGGTGCCAGTGATTATTTCACCGGTGATAAAGAGTCAGAATCCGTAGTAGGTGCAGGTGAAGGAGGGATAGAGAGAGGTAGAGCGAAAGAAATTGTTAAATTTAAAGACTTGAGGCTGCTTTGAGCGAGTGTAAGAAAATATAGGGACCAAATTTGAAATTTTCTCAGAGATTCCACTAACTTTAATTGCAAAATTAATAGAATGACCGCATTTGGAACAAAAATAGAGAAGTTAGGGACTTGAAGAGGAAAAAATGAAGGTTGGAGACCTCTTTAGGACAGCACAAAATGGTAAGAGAGCACAAATGAAATTTACTCTTATTGTAAAATTTACATTATAAATTTATTGACTGACGCTTAATGAGCAAATTGGGAGAAGGCTTCTTTTTCTCAATTTTTTCTATCGTGACATAACAAAAATTAGAGAGTTAATAAAAAAAAAAAATTTAGGTGGTGTTCAATTACACCATTATTCAGCTTCACCATTGACACTGTGATGTATCAGTAACTCGAAGCTTTAGTTAAACGGATAGAAAGTTAAGAACCAATGGCTTATCCAAATAGGACCAAAACGTTAACGACCATTTGCATCCATCAGCCGCCTCCAATTACATTATCCATTGTGTATAGCCTGCACAGATACATAAGTTGAATAATAAATTTATGCAAATTATAGGCTTAAGTAGATAACATATAGCACAATTTATTGACTTTTTGATATATTAAATACAGGAGACTCGGACAACAAAGCAACAGTTACATCCAAAATAAATGAAGATAACTCGTGTAAAAAAAAAAAAAAAAGATAAACTTATATAAATGGTGAAAAGCAAGACTTACGAACTAAAGTGACAGGAGTATTGTAAATGATAGGATTTTGATTTTAATTACATCGAACAGCATAATATATCTGCACCTGGTGCAGTACGCTATTATTTGCTTAGTTCAGGAGGTAGCAAGAGCCCAGGTCTTCCTTAGAATTGTAAAATACTTATAAAATTTAAAGGTAAATGCATTATGACTCATTCTTAAAATTAATTAGATTTTTTTATAAGGGCTACAATTTAGGAAATATATTTGTTTTGACTCCTTCTTAATAAAAAATCTGGTTATGCCTCTGGCTTAGTTTCGCCTTATTTATAAACATATCACTGTATTTTAAATAGTATATCTTACGAAATGAATAACATTTCTCACAAAATTAACATCATGTCTTGAACAACACATATTATGAAATAAAAAAAAATTCATATTATAACACATTTATATGAATAGAACATTATTTTTTACTGAAGAGTAACTTTATATACAGAATAACATTTCTTAGCATGTGAATAGTATATTACAAAATCTTTAATTTATATGAGTGAAATATCATTTTTTA
>SMDT01001700.1:0-74604 GCA_005392925.1 Aquilaria sinensis
TCCGCTTACCCGTGGTACACACCCCACCCCTCCAGCCACCCACCTCCCTTTTACCCACATTTTGGACCTCCCCACGACCCGTCCGAAGGGCCGTCCTCTTTTCCGCCTGCCGGTGGGTCTTCCGGCCACGATGACATGGGAGAGGAGTAGTAGGGGCGGGAACACCCGCCCCCAGGTATGATTCTTGCTTACTCACTTTCCATTGAGGACAATGCTAGTTTTAAGTTTGGGGGAGTGGGTGCGTGATTATCATACTTGGCTTTTGTGTTTGTGTTCGTGTCTTTGTTTTAGATTTAGGGTGCATGTTTCTTGCAGATTTTGTGTTTGTGGTCTTTGTTTTAGATTTAGGGTGCATGTTTCTTGCATATTTTGTGTCTTGTTTTCCTCTCTTCTGTTAGTGAAGTTGGATAGGTTGAGAATTTCTTTTTGTAGTCCTTGTTTGTTTTTGGTGTCTTTAGGACTCATTGGTGACCATTTTGTTTCATATGAATGGATATGGTTACTAGTTTGATTCTCTTGAAGCTTTGATGAATTTGGAAAAATCAGTTTTGATGCTTTTGGGTGAATCTTTGATAATGTGTTATAATGAACTTGGGAGTTGTGCCATAATCTCGTATCTTTTGAGTTTTGTTCTAAAACTTGCCTAAGGACCTAGCAAACTCGCATGAGTGTTTGAGCTTGAAGCATGTGGTTTCATAGGAGGAACCTCCCCACCAATTAACTAACCCCTCTACATTCCTTCAAATCACCCTTAATTTGAGCTTTTATTTTCTTGTGGTTATACCCTTGAGTTAACTGAGGTGGAAAAAGGTCAAAACTAGAGCTTAAAAGGAATTGCATTAAGTTGAATCAAGAGGGAAATAATGGCAAGCTTGGTGTGGTTTGTGTCAAAAAAAAAAAGAAAAAAAAAAGAAAAAAAATATAAAATACTACTCCGCTGTTTCCTAGTATCGAAGTAGGTTGGGGTCTTCTCCTAAGGCAAGAGTTGATCACAGCTCGAAAAGGTGCTTGAAATAAGAGTATGGTTGTAAATAAAATCACCTTGGATTGTATTAAGTTAGTAGCTTGGGCTTAGGCGGAGCTCCCGTTTATGCACTTGCCAAACGGCTAAATACATGAAGAGGAAACAATAGTTAGTTTATAAGGTGTAAAGGGTTGGTGAATGGTGGATTGATGCTTGTTCAACTTGATTGTTTCTTTTAAGCACTTGGTTTTATTTTTGACCGCCTCGCTAACTCTATTATGAAAGATTATCTTTTGGTTCCTCCATTTTCTTTTTTAGCCTTTAACCTGTTGCTATCTTTTGAAAGTAAACCATTTGAGCTTTGAGTTTGGTGCAACCGACCGTAGGGGAATAAGGTAGAGGGTGCTGGATCCTTTTGCAAGCGTTTGGAAAAGAACTTAGTGCAAGCCTCAAGTTAGATGGCACAACTCCTTTAATGGAAATTTAAATCATCTAGGGGGTCATACCCCTAAGGGCTTCACCCTAGGTAGCAAAATTAACCTTAGTCACCATTTCTTCTTTTGAAGTCAAACCTAGTCAATCACTGAAGTTTAGATGCAACATTTGGTTACCATGATAGCTTCTTTGGTGTTTGAGTATGTTGTAGGTTAGGTCGCTAGGGACTAGCTTAGGTTTAAGTTTGGGGGAATTTGTTAAGTGCATAATTCCACGGTCAAAGTGTTGACCTTTTGACAACTTTGACCGTCAAATTCTGTTGATTTTTCCTTCTTTGTCTTAGTTTTTCTTGGTTCTTTGGCTCATTACAGGTTTGGACAAGTGTTGCGGACATGGCATTAGAAGCAAGCTCGAGTGGGACGGCATTTGGACAAGAGGAGCAGGAGAAGTGCAAAAATGAAGGCTGGCGACGCGTCGCCAGAATTCACTCAGAAGGTTGGCGACGCGTCGCCAACGTTATCAGTATTCTAAGTTCCTGATGGTCATCTGGCGACGCGTCGCCAGAACTCGACCCATTCTGGCGACGCGTCGCCAGCGCTGCTCTGTTTTGCCAAAAGCTCGCGTTTTGATGGTCCCCCACTATTTTTCCACCTGATGAGCTGGCTTGGATCGGTGATACTTATCCATTTAGGGCTGGAATGAAGAGGGGGTATAAATAGAAGAGAAGAAAGAGTCCAAAAGGGGGGGCTTCTTGGCTGATTTTGATCTAGACCCGACTAGAGGTGAATTGAGCATTTCGGAGGCGTTCTGGGGAAGCTGGAACCAGAGGATTGTTCATTCTGATCGTACAAACGTCGAGGGGGTTTCCTGGGTTTCCTCTCTTCTCTATTTTGATTTGTATGATTTTCGTGGATATTGTTATTATGGATTTGTTGATGACATTAGCTATGGATTGTGAGTAGATCTCTTTACCTTTCTAGGGTGACTTTCCTCCCTTTGTTACTTAATGAAGTTGTTTTGTGTTTATGGATGAGTTCTATTGTGTTGTTCCTTGCATTGAGCTTCTTGTTTGATGAATGGTAGGCCACCATGTCTAATGCACTAGTCCATTAAATCCTTGAGAAAGGTTTTAAGGGTGACAAAGAGGAATGGAAGGGGCATAATGTTAACTTAGATTAGAGATAATATAAGTGAACATTAGGCATTAAAAGAAGGTTTATCTCTTCAACCACCTTAAGTTAAGTTGGAGCTTGAGTAAAGCCCAAGTTAGTGGAGGGTGTGCAAACACCTATCTTGAGAATGGGGTTTTTGATATGAAATCTTTTTGACCACACATGGAGCTTCACATTTGGGGACCAACTTTATTGAGTAGCATTGGGTAGGAAATGAATCCTAGAAGGGTAGTCACATTTATCCTAAGTTCTATCTTTAGTACTTTCCATCTTCTTTAGAGTCATTTTTCTTGTGTTGATTAAGTTAGGTAGCTTGAGCAACTTTGATCTTTAAATCTAGATAAAATCACTAACTCTCTTGGGACGACACCTTTAATTACTCCTAAGTATACAACGATTCCGTTCGCTTGCGGGTTTTTGAGGGTAAAATTGATAAACTCTTGAAATTCACAACACGTGTCCTTGGAAGTAGGGTCGCAATCTCCTACCCACCAGTACTAACACGTAGATAGCTTTTTGGAGCAACGGGTACCTCGTCTCGGCGCCATGCAGGGACTTGCTTACGTAATACACCGGCCATTGTTTCCCACCCTCTTCTTTCACTAAGACGGAACTCACCGTCTTTTCAGTGACTGCGAGATAAAGAATGAGAAGTTCCCTCTCCCGAGGTTGCTGAAGTGTTGGGAGGCGAGTTAGATAACTTTTGAGCTCTCCCCAGGCTTTCTGGCATTCTGTATTCCATGGATGTTCCTGGATTCCGGAGTTACCACCTTCCTTGGAGACTTTGGTGAGTACTTTGAAAAACGGGCGACATCGGTCACCATACCTGGAGATGAATCTACTTAGGGAGGTGATCCTCCCGGTAAGCCTCTGTATGTCTTTGATAGACGTAGGTGTCCAGAAATTCAGCAGGGCTTTCACTTTCTCAAGGTTAGCGTCTATTCCCCTTTCTGACACCATAAACCCGAGAAATTTTCCTGCGTTTACTCCGAACACACACTTTTCGGGATTAAGGCGACTGCCGAACTCTCGAAGTCGTTGGAAGGTTTCGGTTAAGTCGGTGATATGATTACTGGGCACTTTGCTCTTGACTATCATATCGTCGATGTACACTTCCATGTTCCTACCGATCTGCGCGTCAAATACCTTGTTCATCAGTCTTTGGTAGGTGGCTCCTGCATTTTTGAGCCCGAAGGGCATTCTGACATAGCAGTAAGTGCCTATCTCTGTGATGAATGCCGTTTTTTCCTCATCCTCGGGGTTCATTCGGATCTGATGATACCCGCTAAAGGCGTCGAGGAAGCTAAGCAGTCCATACTCGGCAGTTGCGTCTACCAGCTGATCTATGGCCGGTAATGGGTAGGAGTCTTTTGGACAGGCATCGTTTAAGTTTCGGAAGTCGATGCACATTCGGAGCTTTTCACTACCCTCTTTTGTGGCTATAACCACATTGCTAAGCCATTCGGGGTATTTTACTTCCCTTATTACCCCGGCCTCAATGAGGCGACTAACTTCGGCCTTGACGAAGGACTTTTTGTGAGCTGATAGATTCCGTTTTTTCTGCCGAACTGGTCTGACGTGTGGTTGCACTCTAAGATTGTGGTGGATTATGCTGGGGTCAACCCCAGGCATATCCTTCGGCGAATAAGCAAATAGATCCTTGTTCATGCACAAAAAGGATACAAGCCTCTTTTTGTCCCCTTCGGCCAGTTTTTTCCCAATTCGGGTTTTTCGGCCGGGGATCAATTCTACATCTTCTGTTTCTATTTTTTCGAGGCTTTCCGTTTCTTCTGTCGTTGCCTTTTCATCCATCAAGACCTTTTTTCCTTCTGCCGAAGTCTGTACCTGGATCTTGGTTGGGCTTTGCCTGGCCCTCGTGAAGACTTTTCTAACCTCGGCCTGATCTATGAAGATTTCAGCATCTCCGTCTTCGGTGGCGAAGGTGACCGTCAGGTACCTTATGTCTGGCCGAATGTGAAAATTGCCCTGAGTCTGCCTTCCCAGAATGGCGTTATATGCTGACGGTACATCAATGACTATAAATTTTGTCCTGCCGGAGGCGATTAACTTTTCTTTGCTTTTGGGCGAGACCCCTTTCAGCATCACAGGCAGGTCGATGTACCCAAGGACTAGAAGTTCAGATGGTCCAACGCCGAAGGTGGGGGAACTGACTGGGCTAAGGTCACTTTTTGAGATGTCTAATTTACCCAGCATATGAGAAAAAATGACGTCGGTGTTCGAGCCGTCATCGAGGAGCACTCTCTTGACGTCCCAGTTCCCTATCCTTGCCATGACAAGGAGGGGGTCGTCATGAGGGAACTTTATTACAGACCCATCCCTACGGGTGAACCTTCGCGAGGAGCTCCCGTACTCCATGACAGAGACTTCTCTCATTTTTCTTTTTCTCTCGGCCGAGGGTATCCCAGTAGTGATGGTTTGGATAATCCCTGCCGAGGGTGGTAGACTTTTCCGGGGACTTCGGTCCCACCGTCTATCTGAGCCATTCTTTTCATCGTCTGCTCTCCTCTGCTCTTCCTTTCTCCCTTTCGGAGAGGGCATCCGCAGATATCGTTGAAGTTGACCCTGTTTGATCAGGGACTCGATGTACTTCTTCAACTGATAACAGGCTTCAGTGTCATGGCCATGATCCCGGTGAAATTGACAGAATTTTTTCATATTCCTTTTATTCTCAGGGGCCATGGCCTTTGGCCTTAGGACTGTGGTCCCTTGCCTTTCTAGCGCCATTAGAATGCTAGCTCTTGTGGTGTTCAAGGGAGTGAATGTTGCGGGCCTCTTCCCTCTTTGCCTGCGAGGCCGTTCTCCCTCGTTCTGCTGGCGCGGCTGATGGCTAGGTCAAACATTTCTGAGCTATGTCAAACATTTGCACTGGCATTTTGGCAGTTGGCCTACTACCAATAAACTGTTGGGTGAAAGCAGTAGATAGTTCTTGGAAGCTCAGCAAACTTCCCTGGGGCAAAGAGCTATACCATGCTGTTGCTGGTCCTGAGAGCGTCACCTCAAAGCATTTACAGAGCGTGGCGTCGTCCGCGCCATGGAGCACCATACTTCGATTATATTTTGTCAGGTGCGCTTGGGGGTCACTTCGCCCGTCATATGTTTCCAGACGAGGAACCCTGAAATCACTGGGCATAGGCGCCTCTACTACCTGGCGTACGAAAGGCGACTCCTCTCCGGTGTATGAGTCGGACAACCGGGACCAGACTGGTTTTCGGGAGATCTGTTTCTCGACCTTTTCCAATTCCTAGGATCCTTTCCATAAGGGCGGCAGTGTTGGCTCCTTCTTGTCGTCGTGCTTTCGCCGGTGGTGGTGAATTTCTCCCTCGCCTTGAAGAACGACTCCGGCGAGGGGAAGATGAGGACCTCTGGTAAGGGGACGGGCTTCGTTGACAGGAGGCCCTGGTTTCTTTTGGGGCTCTCCTTCTGGCGGGCCGCACCCCAACAGGTTCACTTTCCGTTGAACATGCATCAAGGGAGTCCCCACTCCTTGAACTCCGGTGGGTAGATCTCGAGCTCCTTTCTCGATGAATGGTCGGGGGTGAAGCCCTTTGAGTGGGTGGAGGTTGCGGCAACCTCTGATCAAGCTGCTGAGTGATTTCGGCAACGATAGAACACTGGAAATCTCGTAGGAAGCTCATCGTTACCGTTACAGGATGATCGTCCTCCATCACAGAAGTTTCTGCCACAGGCAGAGTGGTCGCCTGTTGAGTCTCAGGTGTGATGGGGGATCTTGAAATCCCTTTGTCCTTCGAGCGCCGAGTCTCCACGACGGCGACATGGGATAGAGTTCCCACAGACAGCTCCAAATGATGGCCTGCGGCGGCTTCATCGTGTGTCATTGTACGGGTAGGGCAGACTTCTGATGGAGGAGAACACTTTGGGAGGAGATTCCCCAGTGGAGAGTACCTGAAATACTCTAGAAAACGCGGGTTAGGAGGTCCCCGGTGTGTATTCCCGGGGAGGAGCCTCCGACGCCCAAGTTAGTACTTTCAGATAACTAAATTATGTGCCCTTTTGTGTATTCAAAGAGAACTTTCTTCTTACCTTGCTAGGATGCTTCTGGGTGTTTTATAAAGGAGGCGTACAGAAGCCATTCTCCTCCTGTGGTCGTCCCAGATTACGACACGTGTCCGGTGGGATGCGATCCCTGCTTTTCTGGGAACGAAGGGACGCTTATCTCAGCAAAAGTCGCCTGGTTGATAGCCTAGGCATTCCGAGAGTGTCGTATCGAGGTGTCCCTCTGATGGCGTGCCCCAGTGATAGCATGTCAGAATGTACTTGGGGGACGACTTTATGGGGAGGTGTCAGAGGCTCCTTAAATGCTTTGTTCGTACCTTCCGAGGTTACTCTAACGTCTCGGGGAATATATTCCCCGAGGATGGTTCCTCCGAGGGATACTTCTATTCCCGAAGAGGGTCCGATCGCTCTACCGAGGTTGGTCCTACCATTTCCTAAGGAAGCGAATTCCTTACATTAGGTCAGGGGGATCGTTTATCCTTCTGACCTCGGCTGGCAGTTTCACTCTGCCGAAGTCAGTACTCCGTCAAGTCTGGGAGCTCGGCCAGTGATGGGCACCTCGGCTATCAACAATAGTTCATTATTGCCAAGCCAACAATCTTTTTTCTTAAAGGGTCCTCTCTCAGATTTTATCTTTTTTTGAATTAATTCTTGGGAAGGATTTCCTCCTTCTTGAAGATTTTCTAGATGGACATGTGCTGAGCTAGAAGAGCTCTAGTTAATTCTGTGTTCATTTCCATACAACTTTCTATTTCCATCATATCCTCCTTGGATTCTTAATAGAGAATAGCTTTGTTTTTCTAGTTCAAATTTGTTATCATTTTCTCTCATCTGTAAAAATTCTCTAGTCAAGAAATATGGTAGAGAATTGGTTTCTTCCACAATATATTTAATATCAAAATCAAAAGTAGATGAAATGGCTTGCCAACGAGAAAAAATTTACTTAGAAGCTAAATTTTTAACACCTTTAAGCAAAACATCTTTTGCTACTTTACAGTGAAGTCTAATTAAAAATTTCTTGTTAAGGAAATCTTCCTCAAATTTTGTGACACAGCACAATAGCCAAAATTTTATTCTTAATAGTGGCATAATTCTTTTGAGCTTGGTTCCATACTCCTGAAGTAAATCTTACCAATTGTTCTTTGTTATCAATTTTCTGTTTTAATATTCTACTGTAGCAAATATTACTGGCATCTGTTTCAAAAATTTGAAAGGCTTCTGGGTTAGGAATATTAGCAAAAGGAATTTCTTTTATTTTTCTTTTGACTAGTTGGACAACCTTAGTTTGTTCTATACTCCAATCAGGAGGATTCTTCTTTAGTTTATCAAACAGAGGTTTACAATCTTTGGCAAGAGCAACATAATTTAAACTTCCCAAAAATCTTTGTAATTGTTTCTTGTCCTTAATTTCATCAGGAAACTTATCGGCAAAATTTATTGATCTATCAATAGGCTTAATTGTTCCTTTGTGAATTTTGTGGCCCAAAAATCTAATTCTAGTTTGGAATAATTCAATCTTCTTTGTTGATGCTACTAATCATGCATCTTTTACTATTTTTACAAATTTTTTTAAGTGCTTCCAATGTTGATCAATCGATTAAGAAAACACAAGTGCATCATCAATGTATACAATAATAAAAGAATTATAAAGATTAAAATTTCATTCATAATTTCCTAGAATTCTGATGAGGCATTCTTCAACCCAAAAGGCATGACATTCCACTCATAGTGGCCAAATGGGACATTAAAACTTTTTTTATATTTATCTTTTTTTGGCAATTTGGATTTATCAGTGTCTTGACTTCATATCAAAATTTGAAGATATCACAAAATTATGAAGTCTAAATAACAAATCTTTCTTGTTAGGTATTGAATACATAATCCATCTAAGAACTTTATTCAGAGGCTTATAATTAATTACCAATCTCGGCACCCCTCTTTCAATTTCTAAGTTTTTAATCACATAGAAAGTATAACAGCTCTATGGCGAGGAACTATTTCTAATTAATTTATTATCCAACAAATCTTGGATTTTTTTATACAGTGGGTCATTAATTCTTAATTCATCTAAATTGCTCTATACCTTGTAGGAATAGTTTTCTCATTAAAGTCTAGTTCATAAGGGAGATTCACAATGTGTTTCTTTCTTTGCCAAAAAGCATTAGGAATATCAGCATAGACTTTGTTGGCTAAAAGTTTTTTGAGGTATTCTATTCTTTGCCTTAATTCTTAATCTTCTAATTTTTCTTTGACATTCTTGTGTTTTACTTCTTCTTGTAAACACATAAGAACATTTTGGTTTTTTCCCAAATCTATACTAAGTTCTTCTAGTAACAATCTCCTAGGTGGTTCAACAAACTTAAAAGTAATTTTCTTTCTTTCCAAATTTCTTACTAGAAATCTCATTCATACTTACTTTAAAGGGCATGATTATAGTCAAGAATGGAGTTCTTAAAATTATTTCTTGGTTCATGTTTAAGACTATGAAATGTTGTTTAATAGAGATGTCTTCATTGCACACATCAACATTTGATAGTTTAAACCTTATTGGTATAGTTTCTTTGTTAACAGCAGTAATAGATCCAAAAGACTTATCAAGATATTAGTAAAGAACAATACATTCTTTAGTACAGTTTCTATCAACACCTAAATCTACTAGAACTACTACTGTCAATTTGAATTGACTTTTTATTAATAAAGTCATTCTACTGGTAAATCATTAGTTTGGCATATAATAGACTTCATTAATTTGTAAAAGTTTTTCTTGGAAAAATTCTATTTCCGATTCTTTATTTTCTTGACTGACTTCTGGAACATTTTTCCCACTTTCTTTTTATCTTTTTTTAAACCTAAATTCTTCCATAGTTGCCACAACTAGTTCATCTTTTAGAATATCCTAAAAGTATTCTTCAAAATTTTGAAGTTCTGAAATCTTAATTCTATTTCCAAAAGATTTTATTTCTACTTTTATTTCTGAAATTTCTCTTTTCAGCTCTACTAGTGTGGGTTCTTTATGACCCTTCTGTGCCTCGTCTATCCTCTTTAAGATTTCATTTAAACTATAGACAGAAGGCTTGGTCAACTCTTGTATATCAACCTTCTTTTTGAAATTTATTCTACCTTGATTCGTTTGATTTTCTTGCCCTCCTACTTTATCAAGATATTTAAACAAAATTTATTTTCTTAATTCTATGTCATTGATCTATTTAGCAAATTCTAAGATTCTTTCATCTTCTTCAATAATAGTATTAACTTGAATCACATTTAATTATGAGCTTTCAAATATATTCTGTAACTGGCAAGAATCACAAGCACAATTTGAACCACAACTACAATTTGAACCACAACTTTTTGACTCAGACTCTAAACTATCTGAAAGACCAACTACATTTACTTCTTCAAAACTTTCAGAAGTTAATTCTTCTTGGACTTTTTCATTATCACTATTTAACAGGATTTGCATTAAACTTTTTTAGGCCTTTATCTATTTCTAAAGAGTTTACTTTTTGCCTTCTTTTTGCATCTATTAGCAAAATGTCCTAGTTTACCACATTTCTAGCAAACCCTTTGGTCTTTTCTAGATTTTCTCTTTTTAATCCTTTTAGAAGATCCTAGTTTTTCTTCCAATCTTTCAAACTTTCTTCTTCTATATTTTCTATAGGATTCATGCTTCTTCTTTTTTCTAGGCTCATATTCAAGGTATGGCATTGAAATATCATAACCAAATTGGGAGTAAAATCTGCCCATTTTTTTTGTTCATGCTAATTTTTCTCTTTTCACATGTTTTTGCCACTTCATCTCATGGTATATTTTCAAACCAACTTCTTTAACTTCTGCTATGATTTGACCATAAGTATAATTTTCTAAATTTGGATGACTTTGGTTTTTCTCGTTGATGTGATCCATGGCTAATTGACCAAAGTGTTTTGATAATCCTTGTATGAATTTTTCTTTCCAAATAAAGGATCTAAAGTCTTTTCTTTCATAAACTTTATTAAGAAAAGTATCTTTATACCATTCTAAATCTAATAAAGTTTTACATCTTAAATTTAACAATAACTCACCATTTCTACTTTCTTTACTTGCTGCATCACCAACAAAATGAGAATAAATAGTACACAACAAAATATTTATAGCATCAGGTTCACTTATTTGGATTAATTGGTTCCCATGTTGTACTATGAGCATTTTTCTTCATTTTTTTTTTGTCTACCCTGTTCAGTTAGATGCTTTTCCCATCAGTTTCTTAATTGACTTGTAAAATCAGTTATGATCATTTCAGCTATATCTAGGTCTAAATTGTCAACTCCTTTTGTAGCAGCTATCCCAAACATGATCATATGTTGAATAGTGTTTATTGTTTGATATTCTAACAAACCATCTATATTCCATTCCCTTATTAAATCTCTTTTATATTCAACAAAAGCATACGGTTTAGAATAATTATTTAGTCTTATGTCCACTTGAGATGGTTTTGTTGGAGCATAAGGATGAGACACATTCCAAACTCTTGAAAAAATTCTAATTGAACCTTCTCCCCCCCCCCCCCTTCAGAATGAAGACAATTTAATTCTAAACTTTATGTTCGGAATGATAGGAATCAACCAATTTTTGAATATTTGGACTTTCTCCAATAACGTTTATCTGGAGGCCCTTTTATTTTTTTATCTATAGCCACTTTTTATTCTTCAGACCCACTTATTAATTTAGCTATTTGATCAGCTAAATCAGTAATTCTATTATTTGGTTTTAATTTGAATTCTGAAAGTTTCTTAGGAAAACTTATTGGGGATTTTGTTGTTACTAGCAAAATTTCTAGTTTATAGGCTGAAGCTTTTGTGAGATCAAATTTATGCTTATCCAAAAATGTTTCAATTCTATTAATTTGTTTACCTATAGATTATAGGTAAATATTTGTGTAATTATTCTATTCCATGATATGTTGGAGATCTTTCTTATCAACAGGTTTCTTAGCAGTTTCAGGATTTTCTGCATCAAAAACTTTGAAAGGTGAAGCAGATGTTTTAATTTCTTCTCCCATTATGATTGTAGTATTAAGAGGATGTGGGGATATAATTTCTTTTCCATCTTTAGTTTTATATGTAGACCAAGTTTCTTCCAATACATCTAATGTAGTTTCTTCATCCAACACTATAGCTAAACACAAACCACTGAAAGAATTTCAAATTATTTTTAATTCTCAATATTTTTTTTATACCAAATGTGTTCAATATTTTTTGTCTTCTTTAGTATAAGAATAAAAAAATCATTTCCTTTTAATCTCATTTTTCTCTGATCAGAAATATTTATTTAGACTCTAAGGGTCAAACTTAAATGGTTCTATTAAGACAATTGAAAATTTGAAAAACTTATCCTATTGATTCTCTAACTCCTCCTACAAGTTTCTTATGTTTAGATTCTAGAATGTAAGAGCATGAAGCTCTAAAAGGTTTATTAGCAATTCTTGAGGGAAGCCTTTTTTGTTCTAATTCTGAAAAATCAATTTTTATAATTCTGTTTTTGCTAAATCTTCTTTCAAATTCTCCATTTTTATATTCAATAATTCTTTCTACTAAATCTTCTTTCAAATTCTCCATTTTCATATTCAATAATTCTTTCTAACTCTTAAGGTTTTAAAGGTTTCATGGGTTTTCATTATGAAAAATCCATTTTTCTGAAAGCTTAATATCTCTCCATTTAATTGGTTTTGAAATAACAATATGAATTTTTTCTTTATTAGATTTTAATAATAAAGTCTTTCCTCGTGTATCAAATTCTAAAGCCTTAGGCCCAATTTATGTTGTCATTATTTTGTAATAGATTCTATAAATCAAAGTAAGATTCTGGGATCCTTCTAGCATATCAAAACCAAATGTCATGATATTTTCAAATAAGACTTTCATGATATGAGGATCTTTCAAAGAAACAGTGAAGTTTGGATGGCAATTAAAATAAATTGGTCCATCATATAAACTTGATTCTACAACACCTAGTAGAGAATCAAAGAATTTATTATGTCTACAATCTCTTAACACAATTATCATAAAAGTGTTCAAACCATTTCTTGTTAAGGGTTTTAAAGCAATTTACACAAGTCCAACAAGCAAGTAGTTATAATGATTTTCTAGATGATCTTTGATCATGCTTTTTGAAAACAATTCAAATTTATGATCTTCTTCCATTATTGGAACAGTCTTTTCTACCTTTTAATGGCATAAGTCATTTTGGAATCAAAATATTCTTTTTTGATAAACATCTCATTTATCTATTTTAGGAATATTCCAATTTCCTAATTTCTTTTCAACATCCTTGATTAATATAGCTTGTGAGTTCTTCATTTTTCTATTCCCCATAATTTCTTCTTCTTCTTGTCTCTTTGAAGTAGATCTAGTCAACTTTCTAAAGATTTTATCCATCAGTAACTATTAATTATTGTTAATATCTTTACCAGCTATTTGTTAATATTTTACGCAATCTTACGGCCCTTTCACTTCAACAATGGGTCTTACAGTTGCTACGTGACTTGGGTGATAGTCTGAAAAGATCTTATCAATAATCTTTAATTACTAGTAGGAGAAAGGCTTTAGAATTTTGATTAATTCTTAAATCAAAGAAACATGACAGAAAATAAACTTTAGGGATTAGAATGCTTAAAACTGGAAGGTTTGGTGTGGGTGTATGACATACACGGGTGTACATAAAAAATTCGCCTTTGAAGTCAAAATATGTTTGCTGGCTCCCTTTCATTTTTTAACCACAGCTCCCAATAAAATCCTTATTGTCCGCAGCTTAACGCGGGCAACAAGCCTTGTGTAAGTAACCCTATTGAGTCTGAAAATTACGGTTGTGCCACTCTCCATTTTGGCCGCGTTTTATCTTCTCTCTCACACTTTAGTGTTCCTTCTCCCTCACTCTGTGCTTTCGCCAATCACACAGACAACAATCATTTGGGTGACTGGTTTCGTTCCCACGGCCGTCTAACTCCGTCGCACGTTTGCCATGCTCCCACTCCATTATCCTCCGCCTTGCGTCCCCACAGCCGGAATCAAGATGGAAGCAAGCAGAGAAGTCAATAAAACACAACGATAAATAGAAGAATCCAAGGAACCCGAGACCGTGAGGTGAGCGACGGCCAGCGCAGGAGAGTCAAGCGGCGAACCAACCGTGACTGATAGGATGGCCTGGGGGAGCACCACACTTGGGGAGGAAAGAACCGAGACCGTGAGCTCTGTTGCTGTGAGAGAGAGAGAGAGGGAGAGGGATAGGGATTAGGGAGAGAGAGAGGAATCTCACCTTGCTGCTGTCTCTGCGGGCCAGGAAGGTAGGTGAGTGTGGGTGGCCTTTCCGTAAATATGATACAATTCCTTGGACACACTTACAAGAGAAATGAGCCAGGGGGTTGGAAAGTCAAAAAAAAAAAAATTAAAGAAGGTTACCTCTTGCTGTCTATGGGTGCCATGCCAGCTAGTGTAAATCGTCTGATAATAAACAAAAGAAAACCCAAAAGATAATTAGTTAGAACCGGTCAAGAGGACAGCCCCTATAAATTGCCTTGGCGAGACAACGCAACTTGTCCCACACCCACAGGTTTGCTTGTTTGTTTTGGTTTCACCTCTTAGTTCAACCCTCCGTGAGACAGGAGAAATGACACCCAGAATACCTCTTACTTGTCACTGTGACAATAATTGCAAGCAGGGAGAGGGCTGCAGAATCAACATTTACGTTGTGAACAAGTAATCATTTGAATTTCATGTTTTTTCTTCTTTAGCTGCCGATTTTAAGAATTTGACGTGAACTTGCTTGGATTGAAAGTTAAGAAATAGTATCTGATATTGTATTGCAGCTGGAACTATGGTCGGGTTAACAACAACAACGATAATATCAGTAGCAACGGCAGGGGCGTCAACAACAATAACAACAATAACAACAATATCGATAGTAAGAGCAGCAGCAGCAGTAACAACAACAACAATCGGCGCAATAGGCCTTACGCTGATGACAAATATAACGATGACTACAGTGAATCGGACAGTGACCGGGAGGACTATAACAGCAACAACAACAACAATCAGCGCAATAGGACTTATGGCAATGACTACTACAGTGAATCGGACGGTGACCGTGATGACTATAACAGCAACAACAACAATCAGCGCAATAGGCCTTATGGCAATGACGACTACAGTGAATCGGACTATGACCGTGATGACTATAACAGCAACAACAATCGACACAATAGGCCTTATGGGGATAACAGCGACACTGATTACAGTGATGGAGACGATGAAGATTAAAATTTATGGAACAGGCGTTACTAAAGGAAATGATTTTTACTTTTATTTCGTCCAAGGAGTTTTTTTTGTTCACAGCAAGTCTCGGTTTAACTTTTATGAGCCATTGGTTACGTCTTCTGCCAATGTTTTAGATTGTCTTGTGATAGCCAAAAGGCTATCGCCTCCCCCAGCATCAATTCCCCCGAAGGTTTGACCGGGGAGCCTGACGTAACTCGGAAAGAAGCATTGCCACAGACCTCGGCAGAAGCGAGATCGAGCATGACGAAGTAAGCACTTCGGCTGAAACGCCAGGTTATCTAAATGTGTCGTTGTTGACACCCAATTTCGTCCGGCCTTTTAAAAAATTTTAAAAAAAAATTATTAAAAAAATTAATTTTATTATTATTATTATTATTATTACTGAAAATTTTTAATTAGTTTAAAATACATTTTTGTTTTGTGAAGATTTGATTTAAAATGATATATATATCTATATGTGTATGTTTGAAAGAAAAGAAAATTTTAGGAAACAAATGACAAAAAATTAAAAGTTTGAGGTAAAAATGACAAAATTGAGAAGTTTCGGGCAAAATTAACAAATTATGAAAGTTCCAGTAGCTTTGGGTAATTTTTCGCGTCAATTTTTGGGCCAGACGGACGTTTCTGGCCCAAATTGACAGAAAACGACAAAATTGTCAAATCAGAAGCTTCTGATACTTATCCAGAGGATAAGAAACGTAAAAGACTGAAACTGTCATTTTACCAATTGAAGAGATAAGTTTTGATTATTTTTATTATTTAATTAGGAACATTTCAGCCAAACTTCCTCTATTTCCAAATTTGAGGCTGAACACAGAAAAAAATAGAGAGAAAGCTTAGAGCTCTGTTTAAAAAAAAGCGAAAATCACAGCCTTAGTTCCTAGCCTCTCCTCTCTCTTCCCAGAAGACCAAAATTTTTCTGTTTTCACGTTTTAACCCCCGTCCCCAATATTTCCGTTTTCTCTCACTCTCTCAGTTCACCGTTTTTTTTTCTCTCCTCTGCCGCCGTCGTCCGGCCTAGCCACGCCCGCCGTCGCCGTCCCGCGGCCGTCGGTCGCTCCCCCGCCGTCGCCGTCGCTCCCCATCACCGACGCAACCGCTCCACGTTTCTTTGCTTTGCCGCCACCGTCGATCTCGCCGCTCCCGCCGTCCCACGTCGCCGTCGCCCCTCCGCCCTTTGCCCTGCCGCCCCACGCCGCCTCGCCGCCACGCCTTCGCCGCCGTGTCCAGCCCCGTTCACCGTTGCGTTTTTCCCCCCCGCGTTCCGCGTCGTTCTGTGACAACAGAATTCAAAATTTGTTTTCAAAAGGGTAAACTCTCATTTAATCCTTCATCTTTTCAATTTCTTTCACTTTGGTCACTAACCTTTTATTTTGATCTTACAGAATTAATTATCAACTCTTTTAATTTTTACTTGTTTATTTATTTGTTTATTATTGTTATTATTACTAACTTTTTTTATTGTTGTTATTAACAGCTAATCTAACATTACTAACTTTTATTTTTATTGTTACTAACAACTAACTTACTAACTTTGCTAACTTTTATTATTATTGTTGTTATTATTGTTAACAATTAACTCAACTAACATTACTAACTTTTATTTTTATTGTTACTAACAACTAACTTACTAACTTTGCTAACTTTTATTATTATTGTTGTTATTATCGTTAACAATTAACTCAACTAACATTACTAACTTTTATTTTTATTGTTATTAACATCTAACTTTACTAACTTTGTTAACTTTTATTATTGTTGTTATTATTATTGTGTTATTAAAGTGGATGGCCAAAAAGCCCCACTTTGTTATTATTAATTTTTTTTTTTTTTGTGGTTAAATTTATTCCACTTTTAATAAAAAAATAAAAACAAAACAAAAAGAATTTTATGTGAATAATTATTAAGGCTAATAAAAATCATTTTTTAAAAAAAAAATTATATTTTATTATTTTTGGAATACATGTTTCTTTTATTATTTCTTTAAAGATAACAAAAAGTTAACTTTTTATTCCTTTTGTAAAAATTAATAAATAAACATAATTAAATAATTCCAAAAATATACAAATCAATTCTTTTTAAACATATATTTAAAATTAATGATATTTTAAAAAAAATGAAGAAAAAAATAATAATAAAAATTATGATTAAAATTAATAATTAATTAAATAATTAAAAAATAAAAATTAAGTTCCATGTCCAAATGATCCGCCAGGATCCATGGCTTGGAAAATATTTTTTAAAATAAAGTATATAAATTTTTTTTTAAAATAATTTAAAATATTTTTTTAAATAAAATATATAAATAAAGTTTCTTTATTATTTAAAAAGAATAAAAGAATAAAAAAACTTTGGGCTAATATTTTACTTATTTCTTTACCCAGTGATATTTTATTTATTTCTTTTAAAATAATAAAAATATAACTTTTTAGTTTCTTTATTATTAAAAAGAATAAAAAGAATAAAAAACTTTGGACTAATATTTTACTTATCTCTTTATCCAGTAATATTTTACTTATTTCTTTAAAATAATAAAATGTAACTTTTTGACTCCTTTATTAAACAAATAAAAATTTTTAGCCAAATGATTTCCAATAAAAGGTAATAAAAATTAAATTTCTCTTAGATATTTTTTTAGACTTATAAATTGGAAAATTATTTAAAAATATTTTATCAAACAAAAAGAACATAAAAATGAAATATAAGTATCAAGACTTTTATTTTAAAATATACATATAAATTTTTTATTTTTTTAATTAAATAATTACTTTTGGTTAATCTTTTATTCAAAATAAAATTATATAAATATCAAGACTTTTATTTTATGTTTAAAATATACATATATAACTTTTGATTTCTTTATTATATAAATATCAAAACTTTTCTTTTATGTATAAAATATACATATAAATCTTTATTTTCTTAATTAAATAATCACTTTTTGGTTAATCTTTTTATCAAAAATAAAATATTAAAACTCTTCTTTTATGTTTAAAATATACATAAAATTTTTAGTTTCTTTTCTTGAATAATCATTTTTACTTAATTCATTCAAAACAAAATTAAGACTTTTGTTCTATTTTTGAAATATACATATGAATTTTTTTTTTTTTTTGCTTTCATCATTGAATAAATAAAATTTTAAATAATTAATTTTTGATTTACCTTTTATCAAATAAAAATATTAAGACTTTTCTTGTATTTTTGAAATATACATATAAGTTTTTGTTTTCTTTATTGAATAAATAAAATCTTGATTAAATAATTTCTTTTTGGTTTATCTTTTATCAAATAAACATAACATAAAATATAAATCTTTCTTTTATTTTTAAATCCATAATTTCTTTAAATAAAACCTTGATTAAATAATTTTTTTTTTGGTTTATCTTTTTTTAAATAGAAAAGAATAAACATAACATAAAAATATAAATCTTTCTTTTTTTAATAAAACCTTGATTAATTTTTTATTTTTTTGAATAAACATAAAATAAATGTCAAGATTTTTTTAACTCTTTGATTTCTTTAAATTAACTTTTTATTAAATAAAAAAAAAAAAATTAATTACTTTTTAATTCTTTTATAAATTGAGTAATTATTTAAATAATAAATATCCTTCATTAAACAAGAAAAAATCAAAAAGAAAAGAAAGATAAGAAAAAGAAAAGAAAGAAAAGATAAGAAAAAGATAAGAAAGATAAGAAAAAGAAAAGAAAAAAAAAAGAAAGAAAAATAAAAAAGAAATTTTTTTTTTAGATTATTAATAAACCTAAAATTTCATGAATAAAAAGACTTACAAATTAGTAATTAAACTAATAATTAATTCCATAATAATAAGAATTAAATAATTACGATAAATTAAAATAATTTCCATATCCGGATGATCCGGCAGGATCTATGGTTTGGAAAATATCAACCTTTTTAAAATAAATTAAATAAAAAGGTAAAAATCCATATTAACGATATGGATTAAATTCTTTAAAATTTCGTCAAATTCCGTGTCCGGGTGACTTGGCAAAGTCCATGGTTTGGAATCAAATCTTCCGTGTCCAAATGACTCGGCAGAGTTCATGGTTCGGAAGTATAAAATTCTATACAATTTAACTTAAAAATCCACATTTCGACTAATTCAGTTAAAATTTCTAAATTAACTGAAAATTATTTAAAAGCAAAGTAAAACAAAATTAAAATCAACTAAGGTGCCAATTTTGGGCGCTATAACAATATTGTTTTAGCGTAACCGTACTCCCGATCCCCGAACTCTCGCAGACCAATTTTAAGGTGACCAATCGACCTAAGAAAACTGATTGATGGCGACTCCAGAAAACCCGACGTTGCTACAGTCGTTGACTCTCTCGGGGAACCGAACATATCGCCTTCGGGAGAAAAGAACTAGCTACTGAAAGCGGGAGAGATTCTCCCCGAAGGCGGAACTCCCGAGCTAGAGAACTCCCCGAGCCACTAGCGTGATTCTCGAAGAAGGGCATCCGTACCAAAGGGCGACCTCACCCAAAGGGCCTCGGGAGTACGGCATGAGCATTTAATGAGCATTTAAGAAGCCTCTGACAAGTCGCCCACACGCTGCCTGAAATAGCGGCCTGACACCCTGGCATCATCCAAGTCCCATCTCAGCCACAAAACTAGGAGCCTACAAATGGCTACATGTTCCCTACGCCCAAAAAGCACAAAAAGAATCCGACCGAACACTTGTCAGGATCCAAACGGGCCAGGTATTTCTATAAATACTGGGGGGCTCTCTCTTTCCATGGACACTCTCTTGCGCAGCAGAAAACATACACAGGCCAGGCCCCTTATTTATTTAAGTGTTCCTACTTCACTCACTATCAGGACACTAACTTGGGCGTCGGAGGCTCCTCCCCGGAAATTCATCCCGGGGACCTCCTAACCCCTTTTTCGGAGTCTTTCAGGTACTTTCCCACCTAGGGAACATTTCCGTCAGACGTTCCCCCTCCTCGGAAGCTCCCTCGGAATTCACCATGTCGCAAGACAAAGATGCCGAAGGGCATCATTTGGCGCCGTCTGTGGGAACCCACCCTCAGGTTGCCGTCGTTGAAACTCGGCGTTCTAAGGACAAGGGACTTCCGAGGTCCCCCTCCGCGCCTGAAGTCCAACCGGCTACTGAGCAAACTCTTCCAGGGACTTCCTTGTCTGAGGAAGAACGTCCTCTGGTCATCACTATGAGTTTTCTGCGCGACTTCCAGCGTTCTGTTGTGGCCGAAATAGCACAGCAGATAGACAAAAGGTGGCCACAACAAACTCGGGCCTAAAGGCCTCCTTCGCCAGCGCGCCCTCGCGAGAGAATTTCTAAATTAGCTCATCGTACTTCGGGAAGTGGAGACCCACGAGATGAATCTTCAACCGAAAACATGCCCCTCGAGGCACGGCTTGTGGGACGGACGGAGTCCAAGCAACCCAAAATCCCGCACCAAAGGAGTTCGTCACCTAAGGCGAGGTCCCCATCCCCGAAGAGATGCCGACGGTCCCCTTTCCCCGAAGAAGAGCCTAGCGCCACACTCCTTATGGAGAAAATATTGACGAGGTTGGAAAGGGTGGAAAAACAGGTAGCCCGCAGACCTGTCTGGGCCTAACTATCTGAAACCTTTTGTGGCGATGAGTCACCGTTCACCCGAACAATAGTCGAAGCGGCCATGCCCAGTGATTTTCGGGTACCTCGGCTAGAGACATATGATGGCCGAATAGATCCACAGGCCCATCTGACGAAGTACAAACGGAGCATGGTGTTGCACGGGGCTGATGATGCCACTTTATGAAAATGTTTCGAGGTCACCCTTGCCGGCCCCGCTACAGCATGGTACAACTCTCTGGCCCCAGGAACCATCAGAGAGTTCCAGGAGCTGTCCACTGCCTTCACCCAGCAGTTTATTGGGAGTCCTCCTACGGTGAAGATGCCGGTACAGATGTTCGACATAGCGCAAAGGAATGGGGAAACCATCCGTGACTATGTCGAAAGATTTAACCGAGAGGCTCTAAGTGTTCCAGACTTCTGGCCAGAAATACGCATCCTCGCCATGATACGGGGCCTTCGGAGGGACTCGCAGCTATTTTATGAATTTTGCAAAGACCCCCCGGACACGCTCGGTGAATTTTTCCGAAGAGCCGAGCAGCATATGATAGCCGAAGAGCTAAGAATGGGGGGGCCAAAGAACGACCATTCCCGTCCCGAAGGATCAAGCCAGCAAGCCAAGTATCCGACAGAGCAAACAGGACGACCTCGGAGGATCAGGGGAAGGAAGCCTCCTCTGAACTTTACACACCTGAACACCACAAGGACCAACATCCTCATGACAATGGAGAAACAGGGGTCCCAGATTCAGCGACTGAAAGGAATGACCGCTGACAACAAAAAGAATATGAAGAAGTTCTATCAGTTTCATCGTGACCACGGTAATGACACCGAAGACTGCTTCCAGTTGAAGAAGTACATCGAGTCGCTGATTAAGCAAGGTCAATTGCGGCGCTATCTGCGAATGCCTTCGCCAAAGGCAAGGAGAGAGGAGGAAGGAAAGGCTGATGAAGATGAGTATGACTCCGACAGAAAGGAGGAACCGAAGTCCAAAAAGGCACCTCCCACCTTCGGCGGGGGTAATACAAACCATCACCACTGGACTGCCATCCTCGGGGAGAAAGAGGAAAGACAGGGAAATAGCAACGATGGAGTACCAAAATCCATCGAAAAAGCTCACCCGAAGAGATGGTTCCTCCGTCATTTTCCCTCATGACGACCCATTGTTGGTCATGGCAAGAATAGGGAATTGGGACGTCAAAAGGGTATTGCTTGACGATGGATCAAACGCCGACATCCTATTCTCGCATCTGCTCCCAAGCTTGGGAATATCCAGCATCGACCTCAAGCCTGTTACTTCACCAACCTTTGGAATAGGACCCTCAGAGCTGCCCGTCCTCGGCTGGATCGACCTTCCCCTGATGATGAGAGGGAGTTCGATCAGCGGAAAAGGAGAAATTTTTGCCTCCACAATGACGAGGTTCATTGTCATGGATGTCCCTTCGTCGTACAACGCCATCCTTGGAAGGCAAACACAAGGGAATTTGCACATTCGCCCAGATGTGAAGTACTTAACAGTCACCTTCGCCACCAAGGACGGAGACGCCGAAATTTTCATCGACCAGGCCGAGGTCAGGAAGGTGTTTGTCAAAGCCCGAAAGGCCCCAGCAGCCAACTTCACACAAACCACAGCAAGAGGGACTCTACCGACCGAAGAACCAAAAACGGGCGGGGCGGAAGAATTCACAAACGTAGAAATGGAAGAAATAGAACTTGTCCCAGGCCAAAATACCCGAATAGGGAAAAACTTGGCCGAAGGTGACAAGAAAAAGCTTGTATCCTTTCTGCTGATGAATAAAGGTCTGTTCGCCTACTCGCCAAAGGATATGCCAGGGGTAAACCCTCGCATAATACAACACAGCCTTAAAGTAAGTCCAGAAGCAAAACCTGTCCGGCAAAAGAAACGAGGCATCTCGGTCCACAAAAGTAAATTCGTTAAAACCGAAGTACAGCGCTTGATGGACGCAAATGTGATTAGGGAGGTCAAGTACCCCGAATGGCTAAGCAATGTGGTCATTGCTACAAAAGAAGGGAGTAGTAAACTCCGGATGTGCATCGACTTCAGAAACTTGAACGATGCCTGCCCGAAAGATTCCTATCCTCTCCCACCGATAGACCAGTTGGTCGACTCAACTGCCGAATATGGGCTCCTAAGCTTCCTCGACGCCTTCAGTGGGTATCATCAAATAAGGATGGATCCCGAAGATGAAGAAAAAACTGCGTTCATCACCGAAGGTGGAACATATTGTTACACTAGGATGCCCTTCGGGCTCAAAAATGCAGGAGCCACCTACCAAAGACTGATGAGCAAAGTCTTTCATAACCAAATAGGGAGGACCATGGAAGTATACGTTGATGACATGATAGTCAAAAGTAAGATGCCTAAAGACCATGTCACAGACCTAGAGGAAATCTTCCAGCAACTCAGAATATTCAGAATTTGACTTAACCCCGAAAAATGCGTCTTCGGCGTGACCTCGGGAAAATTTTTGGGCTACGTGGTATCAGAAAGGGGCATTGATGCTAACCCAGAAAAAATTAAGGCTCTGCTCGAATTCTGAACTCCTGTCACAGTGAAAGACGTGCAGAGACTCACTGGAAGGATAACCTCTCTTAGCAGGTTCATCTCCAGGTACGGGGATCGGTGTCGGGCATTCTTCAAAGTCCTTACTAAGACAGCAAGAAGAGAAAACGACCTCGGGGATGGTGACCATCCTTGGAATGAGGATTGCCAAAAAGCCTAGGAAGAACTTAAAATCTATTTGTCTCGACTACCTACTCTGCGACAACCTTGTGAAGGAGAGCCCCTCATCCTGTACCTCGCTGTTTCAGAAAAAGCAGTGAGCTCGGTCCTTGTGAAAGAGGAAGGGCCGAGACAATGGCCAGTTTATTACGTAAGCAAATCCCTGCACGGCGGCGAGGTCAGGTACCCATTGCTCCAAAAAGCCATATACGCCTTGGTGCTGGCAGGAAGAAGATTGCGGCCATACTTTCAGGCTCACCCCATCATCGTCCGTAGTAGTCTGCCTCTACAGGATGTTATGAAAAGAGTTGATCATTCGGGAAGGCTTTCCAAATGGTGTATAGAACTCGGCGAACACGACATTGTTTATGAACCTCGGAAAGCCATAAAAGCTTAAGCACTAGCTGACTTCATCGCCGAAGTACCTACCACCGAAGATAGCCACCAGGATCTTGGCGAAGGTGAGCCAGAATGGACGCTACATGCGCATGGAGCCTCAGGTTCCGAACACCAAGGATCCGGAGTGATCATCAGAGGACCCGAAGGTCTAGAGGTGATAAAGGCCATCAAGTTCAACTTCAGTGCCACTAATAATGTGGCTGAGTATGAAGCTCTGATAGCAGGGTTGTGCCTGGCCAGAAAAATTGGAGTAAGAAACTTGAAGGCTCACAGTGACTCCCAGCTTGTAGTTCGGCAAATGGCAGGGGACTACGGCGCGAAAGACCCAATTTTGGCAAAACACCACGAACTGGTGACGAAGCTCATTCGAGAGTTCGACGCCATACACATCAAAAATATACCTCGTCGGGAAAACACCGAAGCGGATTGCCTGGCAAAGGCAAAAACGTACACCTAGGTACTAAACCACCCGAGCATTGAAGTACTGAGCATAGTAACTTCGGAAAAGGGCTGGAGAGATCCAATAAAGAGGTATCTTGCGGACAACGCGCTCCCCGAAGACCCCATTGAAGCCGCAAAAGTGCGAAGACGCTCTGGGCGATTCTTCCTAATAGGCGAAGAACTATATCGGCAGGGATATGCAAATCCTTTACAGAGGTATGTTGGCGAAGAAGATATTGAAATGATCCTCGAAGAAGTCCACGAAGGTGCTTGTGGTTCACATATTGGAATTGATGCCCTCGCCGCAGTGGTACTCCACCAAGGATATTTTTGGCCTACCCTAAGAAAGGATGCACGACATTTCGTCCGAAAATGTGAGAGCTGCCAAAAACACGCAAAAATCCATAGGGCACCCTCGGAGATGGTAACTTTGGCTGACTATCCCTGGCCTTTCGCGGTTTGGGGCATAGACCTCATCGGGCCGCTTCCAACAGCCCCCGGAGGCGTGAAGTTCTGCGTGGTCGCAGTAGACTACTTCTCTAAATGGGTCGAGGCAAAACCATTAGCAACTATCTCAGCTAAAGAAGTGCAGAAGTTCGTATGGAAGAACATTGTATGTAGATTTGGCATACCGAGGATACTGGTAGCCGACAATGGATCCCAGTTTGTTGACAAAGGGTTCCAGGACTTTGTCAACGACCTCGGAATAAAGATGCACTTCGCCCCAGTAGCCCATCCTCAAAGCAATGGCCAAGTAGAGGTATCTAATAGGACCATAAAAGATGGTCTGAAAAAGAGGCTAGGGGAAGCAAAAGGGAAATGGCCAGGCGAACTCCAAAGTGTACTATGGAGCTACCGAACAACACCCCGAAGAGCCACGGGGGAAACGCCTTTTTCACTCGTTTTTGGTATAGAAGCCATCATCCTAATCGAGGTAGTGCAACCATCAATTTGAGTACAAGTTTTTGATGAAAATGGAAATGACCTCGGCCTAAGAACCAAGCTCGACCTCTTCGGCGAGCACAGAGAAATAGCCGAACTAAGAAGAAAAGCTTTTCAGCAAAGAGTGGCCGCGGCCATAAACTTGCGCGCAAGGCCAAAAGGAATAAAGAGAGGGGACCTCGTTCTCCGAAAGAATGAATTCGCACCTCGAAAGCCATCCCACGGAGTATTTCGCGCCAACTGGGAAGGCCCTTACCTGGTTCTTGCTGAAGTACGAAAAGGGGTCTACAAGCTCGGCGATTTCAAAAGCGTAGAATTGAAAAATACGTGGCATTCGGACGCCTTGAGAAAATTTTACGCTTAGGACCTCGGCAAAAGAGACCGTGCTGTACAAAGAAAGGAAAATTTTCTCTAAAGTATAAAAAGTTTCTTAGCCAAAAAAGTTTCTTGGCATGAGTGGTGCGAGTTCCGCAAAGGTGGCCGCTAAAATAAGCAAAGGCGTTGTTTTCCGAAGTCTCTAGAGCAAACGTGTTCGGGACAACAGAGGAAGTCTGGCAAAAGACTTAGCCAAAATTTTTTTTGGGCATAAGTTGAACAAGTCAGGATTTCGCGAAAGAGGTCACCATGATAAGCACAGACCAAGTTTTCCGAAGTCTCTTGAACGAATAAAAGTTCGGGACAAAGGAAAAAAAAATCTCAGGAAAAAGACTTAGCCAAATTTTCAAGGTCTTTATTGAGATAAGTGTGCTTACAAAAAAGATAGCCAAAAGAAGAAGTACAAAAAAGAAGAAAAAAAAGGGACAATGACCCTAGAACAAACTAAGGCTTCTCGGCGTCCTGGGAGTCTCCGGCTCCTGTGTCCTTTTACACCACCTTCGGCGCCGGAAGACAAGGAGGCAGGTTCAAATGGTCAATCTTAGACCAGGTCCACCGAGGTCCCTCGGGAATGTCCAGGGCCGCCAGAAAAGAGAGATCCAGATCTGGAAACCTCTGAAGGACTTGGTGGCGAACAAGACAGAATCCGTCCTGAAAACCAACCTTGGTCATCTGGTCAGACTTGTCTTTATCAACCTCAAGCTCCTTGAAGTCCTTCTTCAAATCTGAGACCTTCTTCTTCAGCTCCTTCACTTTCTTCTTTTCCGGCTCCTTCTTCATAGCATCGACCTCGGCTTGGAGCACAGCCTTCTCAGCAAGCGCCTTCGCCAGAAGACCTTCGACTTCTGACTTTTCTTTCAGATGCGCCTCATTTGCCGAGATCAGCTCTGCCACCTGGGAGCCGAGGTCAGAAAGTTTCTAGGAGGAGTCCCTCAAAAGTTCATCTTTTTCTTTCTGGAACTCCTCCCGAAGGGCGGCAACTTCCTTCTCCGCAGCTTGGGCCAGCTCCAGGTTCTTGACAGCCAGTTCCGAGCACATGGCCTTTGTTTTTTCTATGGCTTCTAGGGCCTTGGCCCGGAACTCAGTCTGCCTCGCCACCCGAACTCGGAGTAAGCCAGCGTAGCCTAGAAGCTGCAAAAGGATAAAAGCGAGGTCGTTGAGACAAAGAGAAAACCAAACACTTAGAAAAAATTCAAAGGAGGAAGGTAGACGAAAAGTGTACCTAAGCGGCGTGCTCGGAAAGCTTCGCGGCAAGAGAATCGTCGCCCGGGTGAGCCGCAGCAATGGCCTTGAAGGAGGCATCGGTGAGGACCCCTTTCGAGATCTACGTAGCCATTTGCTGGCAGTCTCCGGAGTACAAATTCATGTCCTCCGTAAACGTCCAGAAAGGCTCCTTCGGGATTTTTCCCTTCGGGATACGGGCGTCCCGAAAGGCTCTCCTCTTGGCATGCTCAGCTACCCAACCCGGAGTGAGCAACTCTTCTACACAAATAAAACAAAGGTTGGTCAAGAAAAGAAAAATCTCAAAGATCATCAAAAAAAGAAAAGTGCCACAGTTTGTTAGAAGAACAAACCTGCTGGCACATCGACGACGTCCTCGTCGGAAGCCGGAGCCTCTTCGGCAGAAATCCCCTTGCCTTTTATTCGGCGCCGCTCTTCGGCAGAAGGCGCCTCTACCACGGCGTCTAGGAGAGCCTGCGAAGGGGTAGGACTTTGAGGAAGGACCTCAGCAGCAACCTCGGGCTGAGGGGTAGTAGCAGCCTCAGGCTCCTCGCCCACCTCTTCGGAAATCCCTGGAAGGGGAGGGGGCACATCCTTCTTCGCCCGTTTAGAAACAGACGGCCCAGCCCCGGACGTTTTCCGTCTTCGGGAGGCTGCTTTCTTCATTTGATCACCCTTCGCGGGCTGACCAGTGAAAAGGGCTTTGTAGAAAGCAGTAGTGTCCTCGCCCATTTCTGCAAAGGAAGAAAGACATCAGTGTGAGTCTAGAACAAAGTTATAACAAGGAGACTAGAAAGTAACTTACTCTCACAAAAAGTTTCGAAAGAAACTTCCTCCCGAAGGAGTTGCACTAGCCAGGAGTCCTTCCCGGCGATGGCAGGAGCCGGCATCCCAAGGTCCGTCTTGTGCTCCCTTACCACCCCGAGCTCCCGAAGGACCTCGTCGGTCATCAACCTCCAATTGATGGGGAAGGGGTAAAGAGGGCGCGAAAGGACCTCGGGACCCCAGTCGGCGACGGCTCGGATGCGACCGTCGAAATCCGCGAATATGGAAGCCAACTCGGGAGTCAGCAGTATCCTCGGATCTACAACGCCATCCTCTAACCGTCCCTGAGCCCACTTGGTCGGAACACGCGACCAGGCCTCGTCCATCTTCAGAAAGAAAAACTTTTTTTGCCACCCTCGCCAGCTATCCTTGGTGGCGAAGGTGAACATAAACTTTTTGCTCCCGGATCCCCGAGGTAGCATAAAATAAAAGCCACCTTTCGGGACCACGTAGAGCTTGTAGTACTGCATAAAAATGATGAAGTGGGGTTATATTTTGAAAACACCACACATATAGAGGAAGGCGTTGAAATAGCAGTACGAGTTCGGAGGAAGTTGATTCACAGCAATGCCATGAAACTGGCAAAAGTCGCAAATCAACTTCGGAGGGGGGAACCAAAGTCCAGCTTTCAATTGAGCTCGGAAAACGGTGATCTCGTGACTATGGTTTGAAAAACTATAGTGGTCAGGACGGGGCAACCTCGTAACAGCATACGAGGGAAGGAAATTTTTTTTCTTCCACTTCGCTAATTTGGCAGGGGTGTTGCAACAAGGGTGAGAAAGAAGAGGTTGCCAACTCTCAGGAATAGGCATTTTTTGGCTGGAAAACAAGTTCAGAAAAAGCCAAAAACGGACTTCGGGAAAAACTTTGAAAAATAAAGAGTTCTAGAAATCAAAAACCCACCAAATCTTTTGCCGAAATCTGGGTGTGAAGAAGCCATCGTGAAAGATGACCGGAAAAAAGCTCAGGTGAAAGAACCGCCGCGAAAGGTAGAAGAGAGCAGAAGGAAAACCAGAGCAAAAGCAAAAGCAAAAGAAACAAATGACGAAATGAGCATATATATAGGCCAAGGGGGGTAGGCGAACCGGCGTCATAAGTACTCTGCGAAGGTGAAAAGCCGCCATAAATGCCCTTCTGCACCTAACAAGGCGGGCCCGCGGTAACCGATGCAACCCCAGCCAATAAAAAGCCGACACGTGTCAACCATCGCACCAAAAGAGGAACACGCCTTCTGACAGACGTCGCGCCGCTCCAGACTGACACGTCTGGTTACGAGACGCGACGGTTCACTAACCTACAAAAATAAAGAAGTAGGTTACCTCGAGGACACCAAAAGACGGGCTATGGCCGAACAGTCCGTATCTTCGGACAAAAAGGTGTATCTTCGGCATAGAGTGCACTCCCTAGAAACTCCCGAGAAGCACCCTGTGAAAGGTAGCAAACCGAAGTCTGCACTTCGGCCTCTTCGAGGAAGGCCTAAAAAAGAGCCTACAAACGGCTACCTGTTCCCTACACCCAAAAAGCACAGAAAGAATCCGACCGAACACGTGTCAGGATCCAAACGGGCCAGGTACTTCTATAAATACTGAGAGACAGGACTTGGCAAGGGGGCTCTCTCGCCATCGGCACTCTTGTACAACAGAAAACATATACAGGCCAGACCCCATATCCATTTAAGTGTTATTATTTCACTCACTACCAGGACACTAACTTGGCGTCGGAGGCTCCTCCCCGGAAAGTCATCCCAGGGACCTCTTAACCCTTCTTTCGGAGTCTTTCAGGTACTTTTCCACCTGGGGAACCTCTCCGTCAGACGTTCTCCCTCCTCGGAAGCTCCCTCGGAATCCACCATGTCGCAAGACAAAGATGCTGAAGGGCATCATTTTGTGTCCTTTGCATTTGAATTTATTCAAATTGCCTTTTATGCGATCTAGATGACTGTGCAATATTTCAACCATGAATAAATTCTTGGGAATGAGATTGCTTTGAGTTCTCCAAGTCCAATTTTAATTAAAAGTTTACGATTTTCTAAATAAGTTCTAAAATGATTCCAATTGAATAAATAAATAGTACTAAAAATTTTTATTATCTAGTTGACCAACAAGGAGAAGGCATGATTTATGGTTCCTACCCCATCCATGTTATTACAGCTAATGAAAACAAAGAACATGAATAAAGAAATTTGTGAAAACTTTTCCACACAGAGGCACCAAAAGAAACATTACATATATACATATTGTTGCCCTACTGGCAATCTCTACTTCCCTTAGCTAATAGTATTATCTTTCCTAATATATTACAATCAAATAAGGAATACATGGAAACAAATATGGATAATTATTTTGAAAAACACAAGGGTTTTGAAAAACACAACAAGGTGAATTAAGCATGCAACCTACTAGGTAATAGCAACTTAAAACAAAATAAGTCCATGAAAACAATTTCTTTACAAGCTAACCATAATCACCTTTCAAAACTTGATAAAAATAACATCAAACTTATGTACCAAGTAAAGAAGGCAAACTAAGTAGATAAACTTAAAAAGCACAATCATCTTACCACACCCATGGATAATAAGAATTTAGTGAAGAATTAAATTCTTGTTCTGATTTTAATTGACCTTTTTTATTTCTTTTTTTTTTTTTATCTTTTTCTTGTGTTTAATTATTCAGTGAGTGTATAATAGAGGTTTTGCCATACCTAAGCTACTAACTCGATATAATTCCAAACTGGTCTTTGACCATACTCATATTCATAGTACTTTTTCAAGTAGTGATCAACTCTTGTCTTAAGAGAAAACCCCTACCTAGTTCAATATATAGAAACAGCATAGTAGCAACATTTTATTCATCAAAACATAACACTTTTAACATTCTTTTTCTTCTCAAGTGATTCAAATCATCCATCAACCGAAATAAACCACATATCCAACTTAATAAGCTCATAATCTAACAAGGTTTAAATCAATGTATGAAGCACAAAAATTTGATGCAAAAATTAGCTTCTCAAGATAATTATCAACTAACTTGATCAAAAATTATAAAAATAATTTAAAAATAGGATTTGAGAATTGCATAAAGATTAATAAATCACTAACTTAACACTCAACCTAAGCATTTAAGAACCAAAAAGTGAAATTATCTTAAAAATTCAGATCGATGCTCAAAAGTGTGAATTGAAAAATTTTAGTTCAAAAATTTTGAAGACAAAGAAATTAGAGTCCAAGCTATCCACTCCCCCCACAATTCAATTGAACATTGTTCTCAATATTCACAATAAGAAAATGGAGGAGGAAAAGAAAAGATACTGCCCTGAAAGATGATTTCACGGTGATTTCCAACCCAGAACGAGACTTTAGCTTGTTGTCCCTATGTTTCACTTAACTTCCAGTCTAAAAAGGTACTGCCTGACCAAGAAAATCAATTGTGAGAATAAAGAAACTTGAAAAATAGAAGAAGAAAAAAAATAAGAGAAATGAAACCCTTATTGTTTGTGGCACAAAACCACACTTGCATTGTCTCCCAAAAATGCCTTTCTTTATTGTCTTTGGCTAGATAGCCCCTTCCTGTGTCAACCAGGGTATTTTGAAAATTCCTCATGGAAGGACTTCAATTTATGCATTTTAGTGTTGAACACTTGGTATGTTTTCAAACTTTTAAGCTCAATTTCACCATGAGTAGAAATATCAATAATAATAAATGGTCCAATCTAGTTATCCTCAGACTTACCAGGCAACACTTTCCATCTTTTCCTATGTTTAAACAATACCTTTTGTCTAACCACAAATGACATCTCCTGCTCTAACTATAACTTGGTCATTTCTTTCTTACCTTTTTGTGCCAACTTTGCTTAGCTTTCAGAATTTTTTCCTGATTCATTCTACACCAAAGTATCAATTTTTTCAACAAAACGAACAGAATTATCATTGTCAGTTTCTCTAGCGTGTCAAAAATATTAAACTGTGTAATTTTTTCATTAAATTCCATTGTGAGAGTACTAGTATTCACATCAATCTTGGTCTTGGATGTCTTTAAAAATGGTCTTCCTAATAAAAATAAGAGCAGCTAGGTCACTTTTCTCCATATCAAGTACATAAAAAGCAGTAAGAAAAATTAAATCATTTACTTGCACAAAAACATCCTCAACTATGCCCCTAGGATAGGCATTAGACTTATTAGTTAATTGAATCATAACACCAGCTTCATTCAAAGGTCCAAGTTTCAAAGAAGCATATATAGAATATGGCATGACATTAATTGAAGCTCCTAAATCTAACATATCTTTTTCCACCTTAAAATTGCCTATTATGCTTGTTATAGTAAATGTACCAGGGTCTTTACACTTTTGAGGCAATTTCCTTTGGATTATTGCTGACAAATTCTCACTAACTTTGATTGTCTCATTAGTTGACAACTTCTTTTTATTAATGCACAGCTCCTTTAGAAACTTAGCATACCGAGGCATTTGTTTGACTGCATCCTATAGCAACGTGTTTTTTTAGGAGTTGCTACTAATTGGTTTTGCCTAGGTCGATTGAATACTTGTTATGGTCTCAAGAGATTCTAAGATCATAAGTTGGTTATACTAAAATAACCTTATTAAAACACCAAGAAATTGATACCATGGGGTTTGGTTCTATCCTTTTCTAACTCTTTATGCTTTTTGTTTAAGTCGTTGACAAAAAAATGATGTCTTATGAAATTTATTTAACTTAATTCCAAACTATGAATCTTACTAGACTAATCGGATATAGAATCTTAGATGTACATGAAATTTTGGGATTTTTCCGAATGCTCGAAGAATTTGAAAGGACCAACTTGTTTTAGGCCATGAGTCTTATCAAATCAATCGGATTAGAATAAATATTCCGTTTTGGGATTTTTCCAAATCACCAAGAACGGAATTTTTAAAAATTTTGCTATGTGTTAGAAAATTGGCTCTATTAAGTCTCTTCCTAATTTCTAGATGATAAGAATAGTAAACATACCTAAGCAATTAATTTACTAATTATTTTTGTATACTATTAATATTTATTATTTTCAAGATGCATTATAAGATCTAAATAAAATAAAATAAAATAAAAATTATAAGATAAAAAAAAAATAAATAAAAAAAGCTAAACACTCCAATTTATATGCCTACGTGGATTTAATGACTAAATTTCACGAATGACAAATCAAACAAACAAAGATAGAAAACAAAGAAAGTAAATAAATAAAGAAGTAGGTAAATAAAAAAACAAACAAACAAATAAATAAATATAAATAAATAAACAAGAAAATAAACAAATAAAGTAAATAAAATAAATAAATAAAGCAAAGAAGATAAATAAATAAGAACATAAATAAATAATCAAGCGAGTAAATAGATAATTAGACCAATAAATAAATAATGAAAAATAAATAAATAATAAATTAAACATTCGTATTCTATAACTATATTAATGCATAGCTAAACAGATAAATAAAGAAAAAAAAATAATAACATGAAATAAAAATAAAATAAAACACTTTAAGTCGTATTCTATCTAAATTTAGTAGTTAAAGTTAATGCATAGCTTAAACCAACAAATAAATGAAACGAGAAAAAGAAGAAATCAATAAAAATCCTGATGCCGGTGACTGATCTGCAATATAAAAAGAAATTAGTGACTTGTACGAATGAAATAAAAAGAAACGAGGGCTGAAGAGAAGTTTTACCCAAAAAGTTGTTTGACTGGGTCAGATCGAATCCGGGTCGGGTACGGGTTCTCAAACGAGTCTCGTCTCTTCGATTCCCTGAGTAACGGCGACGGCCGAGCGGCGGCCTGGGCTGGGATGAGGGGACGACGGCGGCTTATGGTGTCGGCTAAGGAGCTGCGGTTGGCGACGGGCAGCGATGGGAGTGGCACCCGGATGCACAACGTAATGGAAGGCGACGCGACGGAGGCGGGCGGGACTGGCGACGGCGGGGGCAGGGGTGGCAGAGCTGGGAAGCTGAAGCGTCGGCGGCTGGGGAAGCGAAGCGTCGGCTGGGAGAAAGAGAAGGCGAAGCGTCGGCTGGGAGGGAGACAGGGGTGGCGGCAGCAGTTAGTGGAGTTTAGGGTTTCTGGGCACGAGAGGGAAGAGGCAGAGATGAAAGCCTCAGTTTTCCCTTTTTCCGAATGTAGCTAAGCGTTTTTTTCCTTTCCTGTCATTTCTGCGAAATTAGGACCCCCATTTATACTAGTGGGGGTATTAAGTGCCATCAATTTGGTTTTTCCGAGTTTAAAATCTTTCCAAGTTTAGTTTGAACAGGTTTAGTCCTAATTTGTTTAAAATGCCATTTTTAGTCCCCAAGTTCTCACAGCTTACTGATCTGTTCTCAGCCTTTCACGAAATTTCAATTTAGTCCAACTTTTGTCTGATTTGTCAGATTAGCCCAAAACTTTGCAAAAATCACCTGATTTTCCTAGAATTTCAGGATCTTGCCAGATTTGCTCCAAACTTTTCAATTTTGACGGATTTACCTCAAACTTCCTAATTTTGACAGATTTACCCCAAATTTTCTAACTTCGCCCAAAATCCTCAGTTTCTTCCCAAACTTTCCTTTTTTTTCTAAATTGGCCCTACAAAACTCTCAGGACTCTAAATTAGTGCCTACATTAAATTAATTCCTACTTCTACCCTAGATGACATCTTAAATTAATAGCAAATAAAAAAAGACCAAATTGTCCCTCTAAAATAAAATGCTTTTGAACTACGTTTTCCTAACCTACAACTAAAACAAAAAAGTTAGTAGTTGGACAAAAATTGGGTCTCAACACATCCAGTAAAAGTATGTTAATTTCAACCTTCCTAAAAGTGTCAAGAATTTCATACTCTGTTTCTTCTTTCTTTGATTTTGCCAACTTGCCAGGAAAAGGATGTGGAATTAGAATTTTTGACTTTGCAAAAATTGGCTTTTTACTTACGTCTTGAGTTCATGCATCAAAAGTTGCTGGTTTTGTGTCATCTTGTTCCTTTTTAGGTGCTATCATTTTTTATGTGATGGTTTGCACTTCTTTCCCACTTCAAAGGGTCATGACATTAACATGCTTTCTCGGGTTGATTTCAACTTGTGATGGTAGTCTTCCTTTTTTAGCTTCAATTTTGTTCAAGGATGCTGCTAGTTTTGAAATTTAGTTCCCTAAGTCTTTGATGCTATCTCTTGTTTATTGCTGAAACATTTGACTGTTAGTGGCTAAAGCTTTTACAATATTCTCTAAAGTTATACCTGAACTTAGTGCTTGGTTCTGTGGTGGAGGGGCTAGTTTGTTGTAACTGGCAGATGGGTATTGTGACTGATTGTTTGACTGATTTTACAATAAAATGCTTTTGAACTACGTTTTCCTAACCCGCTTACAACATTCGCCTAAGGTGTTGTATCCTCCTGAAGTTGTGGACATGATTCGGTAAGGTGTCTTTGAGTAAAGCAAATGTCACAAGCTCTAGGATTCTAGACCTAATGAGTTTAGTTCAGAAAGTTGAGCCTCAATACTAGAAGTTCCTACCTCATTTATCTTCTTCAGCACATGGTCAACCTTTGTCCCAAATTGCTGTGAGTTGGCTTCCATTTTGGAAATCAGGTCCTTTGCTTCTTTGAGCGTCTTTGCTACAAGTGCTCTTCCACTTGCAGCAACCAACATACTCTGATCCATGAACAATAGCCATTCGTATAAGTACTATAACAAGAATTGGTAAAAAATCTGGTGGTGTGGACAACTCGCACATAGTTGGTTGAATATTTCCCAGTAATCATATAGGCTTTCTTCATTGTACTGACGAATCCCGTTAATTTCCTTCCAAATAACTTCTCTAAAAATTTTCTCTTTAAGTCGTTCTAGGTTTTGATGGAACTAGAGGGAAGGTAGTACAGTCAATCCTTTGCCTTGTTTACTAATGAGAACAAGAAGGCTCTCAGCTTAATCTATTCTTCAGTAACTCCCTGTGGCTTCATGGACGAGCAAACAACATGAAATTCCTTCAGGTGTTTGTAGGGGTCTTCGCCTGCAAGTTCATGAAAGGTAGGCAATAAATAAATCAATCTAGAATTTTAATTCCAAAACTACCTCAATATCAGGAAAACTGATGCACGGGGTTTGCTGGACAACATCTAGAGTTGCCAACTCCATTAGTATTCTTTGCACCGCCATCTCTAAAACAATAATTGCTTCTTCTTCAATTTCTAAGTTGCTGTTTGCAGATGTTGAAATTGAGAAATTGACTGCTTGCCTTTTTACTTTCTTGCTCGCTTTTGCTGTCTTCTTAATCTCTAGATCAAAACTAATTCACATGTATGAGAAAATCTTGGCATAAATAAGTCTACTAAAAAAGGAAACATTAACGGAAAAAAATCTCCCTGGCAATAGTGCAAAATTTTTGGTCGATTGTTGAAACCGTAAAAAATAATTCTGATTTCACAAATAATTCAAAATAAATAAATTCGTATTATAGCGGTGAAATCCAAAGAAAATTTTTATCTGAAAGCTTCCTAACAAAAAACTGAAATAAAAAATTAGGGGGGGATTGTTTGCAATCAGAAATGAAACAAAATTAAAAAAAATAATTAGAGAACAAAAATTATGAAACTTATCAAGTAATAAATAAATTGAAACAATAAAGAATGTAAACCTTGGCATCAGTCAACATCCACCACCAAATTTCTACAACTGATCATTGATGCATAGATAGATCAATCAAGACTTTGAACATTCAGCGTTGGCTCAATCTTCCTATCTCTCCTTAGTCGTAGTTAATTAGAAAACAAGCAATCTAATTAACCATAACTGTTAAACAACCTAAGACAAGCGCTTTGATTTAATTTAACAATTGCATTACAAATCAGAGAGATAGATGAAACTAAATAACACAAACACAAGCAGTTGCATTTAATTTAGTTGAATGTTCTCCATAAGACATAATGATTTCTAATGCAACAAATTAATAAACCTCAGTTATTTCACAAATTAGAGAGATTAAACAATTACGGATTTGATTTCTAACCCGACAGTAGACTGAATTTGAATAACAACTAGTAAGCCTCCTAGCATATAAACAAAACAATCATGAAATTAATCATAGAAAAAAATCTAATACCCAAAGTATTAATTGAATGAATAAAACAATTTTAATCTCACAGTATTGAAAAATTTAGGATTTCAGTCTTCTTTAACCAAAAATAAAAAGATTAGCCTGACATGGCTATGTAAAACAAAGAGAAGGAAAAGAGAAAAAGATGAGATTGACAAAAGGAAGGCAAGAGCAGCCAAAAAGTGCCGCCTAGAAAGAGATGAGCTGCTGTTGGTCCTATTCTAATAAAAACTAACCTAAAAGAGAAAAACAATGAAAATTCCCCAAACACTTTGTACTGTTCTAAAATAACCCCACATAAATGTAAAAGATTAAAAATAACTAGAATGCCTTAATGTGACTAGGGGAATTGCATCTTTAAGCTAAAATTTTCTCTCACATGGTTTAGAGGCCTTTGGAATTAATCCACATCAAAACTAGTTTCAAAGTTGTGTGACAAGAAATGCTCCAAAATATCAGCAGCAACTTTAAGCTGAAATTCGATCTTGAAGTAGCCATTTTCTTTCAAAACTCAAAACATGAAAGTTGTAGAGCTCTTTCTTAGCTTTGAAATGACACTTGAATCGAATAAAACAGATCTATACAGCTAAAGATATGCCTAAAATACCACAACTATTTTTGAACTAGTGTTGACATGCAAATTGCAACTTTGAAGCTAAATTTGACCCTTTAACATACAAACTGGGTTTTATGGTCTACATATGATTTGTAGCTTCTGATGTTTGCTTTCCAATGAATTAAGAATCACTTCATTTTGACCTTTGTATCTCAAAATATGATTTTTCTACTAGAATATCATCAATCACTCAAAATCCTGAAAGAAAGCAACCAAATTAAAATCTGTAAAATTGTAAATTAAACTCACTTTTACTCAATTAAGTCCATATATGCTATAAGCTATAAAACATACTCAAAATAGATCTTTAAGGTTCAAAACACATTAAAACATGCTAAATATGAGAGAAATAAATATAACAAATTGCTGCACTCTGGCAGTTGTAACCCAAGTGTAGGTGGTCGCAAGTAATAAAATCTCAGGAGTCCAAGTATTGAACCACAGGGAAGTGAATTAAGAAATACAAATTACAAATTTTTAATAAAGAAAGTTTTGGTGCAAGGTGTTAACAAGTGTTGATTAAAAATTCAAATTCAAATAAACTAGCTAAGATTAGGGGATCCACTTTTAGTATATCGGTTATAATTAATTTTAGCTCATCTTACCACTCAATTGAGATCCACACATAAAGGAGGTCTCAGTCGGGGAATTTAGTTACTATTAACGTTCATTGATCATAAAACGCCAACACTTGCTAATGGATTCAAGTATCCATCATGCCAACCTTTGTCTACAATAACTCAAGATTCCAATATAGTCAGCAGAGCCATGTTCTATAAAGGGAATCAAGTAGCTTTTGCACCAATGATTGACTATGATGAATCAAGACTCCCACTTAACAAGGAGGGAAGTTAAATAGATTAAGGAAGAAATACCATTAACGTTGTGATCCATTCAAATCAATCATAACCTCGATACCAAAAGCTTCACCCTTTCACCTTAGCAAAAGAATATTAGTTAGCCATAATAAAAGTAAAGAACATGTAGAAAGATGAAATGAACATGGATTGAAAGATCAAAAGAAAAACAAGAAGAAGAACGAGAAAACACTTGGACAGAGCTTCGGTATTGAAAACAAGAACAAGAACAAAAGAGAAAATCTAAAAATGATGCAAGAACATGGAAATGGCCTAAGAAAATGGCATGAACCCACCCTCCCCCCAAGATGCCTATTTATAGAGTTTTGGGGGTGAGTGAAATGGTAAAAATAGAATGGTAAAATGTAGGTAAATACAAATCAACAATGGCGGGCCGCAACTTCTTTTATTTTTTTTGAAAATTTTAAACATCAGATCAGCTCTTTCTCAAAGCACGGAAGTTGTAGATCTCCTCTCTGGCTTCGAATTGATAGCTTGCTCATTCAAATCAGACATCTGTAGCTCAAGTTATGATTTTTCTACCAAAACTGCTCTTCAACATACAAAAATAACAAATGGTCTCATCTATAATCAGATTTCGGCAATGAAAATGATCAAATTAACTCTTAGAATGAAGTAGAGTTGAAGATCTATGTGTTGGCTTTTAGATGAATTTGGAATCGCTCAGTTCCGATATCTACAACTCCAGATATGATTTTTCTCGTGAAGGGTCGCCAAGTGATGATTTTACCTACAAAAAAAATAATTACTTAATATTAATGAATAGTGAAAATGCGTATGGACAGTAAAAATGCGCGTATAGTGATAGTGAATAGTAACTATGAATAGTAAAAATGTATGTGAATAGTAAAAAATGCATGAATAGTAACCTAGTAGAAAAATGCTCAGAATGTAGAAATTAATCATACTCAAAATGTATAATGATGATCTAAACTCTTAATAACAATACACCTATAAGTATTCATCACAAATGTAAGCTTATCACTGTGGTACTAAAAGGAACATGGCATAAGCCTATAGCATGGATCTTATATTAGGATTCTTGTGCCATATAAGGTCTTATATACCTTAAAAAGTGGATGTCTCTAGCAACATTGTATCTAGCTGAATGAAGAAACTTGCATGTACTAGTCCACATGCTATAGGATATGTATGGGGGACAGTTGTTTAAATGTGGTTAGAGGAAATATATGTTTTACGCTTTGGTACTATTTTAATATTATTTTTAGGTGCTAGCCAATGAAGTTTACTATTGTATATTTTGTGTTTGAAAATGAATCCCAAAGCTACTCATGCATGATTATTGTTAGAATTAAGCTAGAAAGCTTGAGAACAAGTGCAAGTTATATTGAACCACTGAGCAAAAAAATGGTAATGCAAGTAATAAAATGAGCTTCCGCGCTATAATGGCTTAATAAGGAGCCATTAGATCCTGGGAGGCCTCACTCCAAAAGTGAGTGAGGTGGGTCCTATAGTGCCCAAGTAGGGTGGTGGATGCCTCATATAGTGCTCTAGTCACATTAAAAATATGTTGGTGCTTCTTCTCAACTCTTCTGTTTTGTTGTAGAGTCTTAACACAAGCTGTTTGATGAGCAACTCCTTGTTTAAGAAAAAACTCAAGTAGTGTTCCCATAAATTTTGTTCCGTTGTCACTTCGAACTATTTTAATGTTCGTATTAAACTGCCTTTGCACCATCACATAGAAACACATAAGAGTCTTTTTAAGTTTCAGACTTATCGTGCAACAGATATACCTAAGTGCTTCAAGAGAAATCATCTATTATGGTTAATAAATAATGTGCTCTTAAAAAAGATGCAGTATAATATCGACCCCATAGATCACAATGAACAGCTCAAATGGATGACTAGCTTTATTATCAGTTGATGAAAAAGCAAACGAATATTGTTTAGCTCAATGACAAACATCACACCCTCTTGTACTACCTTTTTCAGTAACAAAACAATAAGTTTCTTACAAATAAGATAAACTTTTAATAGTTAGATGCCCTAGGCATCTACACCATAGATCTTGGGTATCTTTTCTTACTATCATGACTTGGGCACTATGTATTCTTCGCAAATAATAGACACCATCCTTGCGATCACCCAATACAATCAACATCAGTCGAGTCAAGTCTTAAATCACACAAACATTCAAATAATAAATAATAGCACAACAAATATCCTTACTTAACTTTCTTGTAGATATCAAGTTACACATGAAATTTGGCATATATAGCACATCTTTTAGTTTGATATTTTTATCAATGACAATATATCCTTTTTTATTTACCTTTAATGAGCTACCATCAGGTATAAAGACCCTTTCTTCTATCCAAGTATTTCGAATGTTTGTAAGCATATTTACTTTATTTGTAATATGATGAAATGCTCCACTATCTAGTATCCAATCCGATAAACATACAGAACACAAGCACTTACTAGACAGTGCATCATGAATCATGCTTGATGACTCACCAGTACTAAGCAACATTATCAAGTGTTCAAGTTGCATTGGGGTCAGAGATGGCATCTGCTCTAAGTTTCCTAATTCCTTCATTTCTCCATATGCTGCTTATGCTCGCCTTTGAATGGCATTTTCAACAACTCTTTTTTGGTCACCATCACTGCATCCTCTACCATAGCCACCTCAGCTTGGACATTTCATTTTCCAGCTTTTTAGATACCCAATAACTTTAAAGCATCATGACTTATCATGGGTAGGTCATTTGCATTGGCTGCAAACTTCAAAGTTTACTCCTCTATCTCACATCTCACTAGTTTGGCCCTTTTGGTCTATTCTTCCTTTGCTCACAACAGTTGCTACTTGTGATCTTGGATCCTTTCATTGCCCTACCTTTTGCTACAACTCTTCTTTTGAAATCATAGGAAAACATCTCTTAAGTGAGGGTAAAGGATCCATACAAATAATATTTGATCCTATGGTACTACATTTGATCATCAAGTCCCATGAGAAATTTGTATACTTTCTCATTCTCCTTTTATTCCACCATGCTAACCAAAGTTATCCAACCTGACCCGTATTTACACACATCAATTTTTCTATATTGATCAAGCTGTTCCCAGATTTCTTATAGTTTAGAATAATATTCGGTCACACTCAATGACCCTTGCCTCAGATCATTCAATTCTCCTTTCAGTTGATATATATGAGGGTGCCATAACTCATCCTACAATTCTGCAGCATTCTCGAATGAAATAATTGTAGTTTGTATGCTTCGATCCATGTAGTTGAACATCCAAGAAACTACCATGGCATTGCACTTACCTCACATAGTCTTGTCATGTTCATTAGTCTTTGTTCTGCTTAACATTTTGTCCATGAAGCAAGTCTTGTTCCTAGATTTCAAGGCTATGTAAAAAACCTTTTCCCACATATGATAATTTCCTCCATTAAGAATAATCTGACTAATGGATATTCTAGGACTATTAGAGGCACTCAAGTAATATACTGATGTTGGATCACTTATCGAAGAAATCCTTACACTAAAGGAAGAGTCTTTGTTATCATTGCTCATGTTAAAGCTAAACATTTAGACTTTTCAGTCTGCAACACCTTTGTCGGCACACACCAATATTAGGACACACGACCCTTTTAATAAAACAATTTGTGGTGATAATCACTAGGGCTCTGATGATGCCATGATGAAAACAAAAAACATGAACAAAGAAATTTGTGAAAACTTTTCCACATAGAGGCACCAGAAGAAACATTACATATATACACATTGTTGCCCTACTGGCAATTATCTTTCCTAATATATCACAATCAAATTGGGAATACATGGAAACAAATATGTACAATTATTCTTGACTTTCATCACAGTCACCTTAGTTCCCACACATGGTATATGTAGGTCCCAAGGTTGAAAACATAGATTTAAAACATTTGCTTTGGTAAGATAGAAGCTTAATCAAGTGAAATAACTTGGAACTGGGGCCTGTAAACACACTTAACATGAATTCTATAGAAAAATGCCATTTTGGAATATGGTTGTCTAAAAAGTTGACTTTTAGCTAAAAATAACATATAAGTCTAAAACTTTGAGCATAAGTCTTAATACACATAAGAAATGTGTTAAAAACTTTAGATTAAAGTTTCACATGAAGAACATAAGATTTTCCATTTAAACTAGATTATGCTGTCAGTAGAAACAATAATAGAACCTACAAACTAAAATGTCAAACTAAGAAAAAGTGTTTATTCCCCTGAACATTAGAAAACAGTAACAGCATGAGATATAAAATCTCAGTGAGGGTAAAGCAAATGGTAGCACAAGCTTAGTAACTAACTCTATTAAACATTCACAGTATGTACTATAGTCACATATTACAATAGTTAGGGATGCAAAACCGGTGTAGTAGCTACACTACACATAGACTAGTAGTTAGCTCAATAGCCAAAAAGGCTCAGTCAGAAGCCATAAGGCTTAGTTCCTGTTTCAGTTCTCATGAATAAATCATTTTGGCTATTGCCATTCTTGAAAGTTTGAGATAGTACTTTGTAGGGTGCAAGAAAAGAAATAAAGAGATTTAGGGAAAATTTAGATAGAGAGGGATGAAGAGAAAGAGGAGAAAAGACTCAATTATATTTTCATCTCATGAAGACATATGGAGCATTACATTCTCTATGGCTTTGATGGTTATTTATAAAGCCATTTTATTGTTTTTCCCAACTTGAAGTAAAAATAATTTTAGGAGAACTTAGACAAGTAACCCAAGTTTTGACTTCCTAAATCTACAGCTATTTCTTAAAATTTCTAGCTAATACAAATCCAAAACAACACATTACTTAGCAAATAAGAAAAGATGAATGGCTACCTATTTTTCTTGAAAAAAAATTCAGCACTAGTACACTTGTTTTTAAATTGCTAGCTGTCCATTGACTTGTTTATCCAATATTTGCAAGTTTCTAAATTTGTGAAGTGCAGAAATTACAAATTATTATTATTATTATTATTATTATTTCGACACCTATTCTTAATTTGTAGTTTTTGCTTCTTGAAACTTCAATAACTTTTCTCTCGTAACTGTCTTTGTGAAGATGCTAGCTGATCTTTCAAATTAATATACTTTAGGTGGATCTTTTCTTTTTGCAGCAAATCTCTGATGAAATAATACCGTAATTCAATATGCTTTGTCTGTGCATGAAACATTGGATCTTTTGTCAAAGATATTACGGACATATTGTCAAAATAAATAGTTATTGGACTCACATGTTAGCCAAAATTGTTCTTCACCAAATTACTTCACATGTTGCATCTGTTTTGGCTATATATTCTGCTTCAACAGATGACAGTGATACACTATTATGTTTCTTAGATGCCTATGATATAATTTTTATTGCAAGAGTTACTATGTATCCTGACATGCCTTTTCATTTATTAGATGAACCTGCCTAATTACTATCTATATATTCAACTAATATGTTGTCGGTATCTTTGACATATCAGATCTTAAGCTTTTTAGTACCTTGTAGATACCTAAGAATCATTTTTGTTGCTGCAAAGTATGATTTACTTGGTTCATTCATAAGTCTTAAAACTAGACTAACCGGATAAATTATGTCTGGCCTTGTATTTGTCAAGTAGATAAATGAACTAACTAAACTCTGGTAAATATTTGCATCCATTTTTTGTGCTCCATCATCTTTTTTCAACTTCTCATTCACATAAAGTTGTGTAGCTATAAAATTACAGTTGCCCATCTAATTTTTTTGAAGTATATCTTGGGCATTTTTTCTTGTGAAATAAATATTTGACCTTCTGATTTTTGTATCTAGATTCCCAAGAAATACTTTATGAGGCTCAAATATGTCATCTCATATTGTTCCATCATAGCCTTCTTGAATTGTTCAATCCTCTTCAAATTTGTTCCTATATATATGGGATTATCAACATATAAGCAAATTATAAGCACGTTACTTATACCTTCCTTTTACACATAAAGTGATGGTTCACTTTGACTTCTTTCAAATCCACTCAGTGTCGAAAGTAATTATCAATTTTCATATTCTATACTCGAGGAGCTTGCTTTAGTCCATATAACGCCTTTTACAATTTGTAGAATTTTTTCTCTTTTCTTGTAATTTTTAACCTTGCGGTTGCTCCAATTATACTTTCTCTGCTAATTCTCTATTGAGAAATGTTGATTTCACATTTAGTTGATAAACTAACAACTCCATTGGCCTGTTAATGCCAAAATAGTTCTAATTGTCTCCATTCAGACAACTAGTGCAAATGTTTCATTATACTCAATTCCTAGTTGTTGTGAATATCCTTTGGTAACTAATTGAGCTTTATGTTCTTGAATTGATCCATCTTTGCTATACTTGGTCTTATAGATCCATTTTAGCCTAATAACATATTTGCCTTTAAGCACATCAATTGTCTCTCATGTCCTTTTTTTTTTTTCTATCATTTTGATTTCTTCATCTATGGCTTTAGTCCATACTTCATCTTTTTTCAGCTTTTTCAAAACTCTGGGCTTTGCATGCAAGTAAAGATAATCTTTAAGTACATTTATAAATATTTGCTAAACCTCAAACTGTCTTAAAGGTGTATCATAATCTAGGGCAACTTTATCTGGATGGATTGAGGTAGATAGACCAGCTTTGATACTGTCTTGCCTTCAGGCTCCATTGTTTGAATTATTGTTAGTCCTCTATGATTATCTTCTTGCCATTTCTAAGTCTCTGCTTCATCAAAGATAACATATAAAGTAATAATAAATTTGTTCATGTTTGGATTATATGAGCAATAACCTTTTGATTTATCGTTATATTCAATGAAGATATATTTTTCTCCTTTGTGATCAAACTTCTATATTTTTTAGGCATTAATTTGAGCATAAGCTATACAACCAAATACTCTAAATTGTTGTACCTGGGATTTTCTATGATGTCATGCTTTACACGGAGTTTTGTTAAGCACTGCTTTTGTTGGAAATCTATTCAAGATGTAAACTGTTGTGCCTAAAAGCTATTTGGAATTTCTTTGTATTTCAATATACTTTGAGCCATTTCTACAACTGTCCTGTTCTTTCTTTCTACAACACCATTTTGCTGTGAGGTGTGTGGAACTGTTGATTACCCTTTTATTTCATTTTTTTGGTAAAATCTGTCAAATTCTGTAAAAATATATTCTCCGCCTTGATCCATTCTAAAAATTTTGATGGATTTTCCACTTTCATTTTCTACAAATGTTTTGAATTTGTTGGATGCTTCAAAAGCTTCTGATTTTTTTTTCAAGAAATAAATTCACATCATCTTGGCAAAGTCATCTACAAATAGAATAAAATATCCATTGTCATTTAATGATGGAGTTCTAGTTTGACCAATTATATTCGAGTGCAACAGCTACATAGGCTTTTTTGCTCTCCAAGATGTTTTTAGAAATGGGAGTTTGTCTATATTAGGCAAACCAAGGACCATATTTTTGTCCTTTTAACAACTTCAAAATTTTATAATTCAGATGCCCATATCTTAAATATCATAAGAATGACTTATTTGCTATATCACTTTTCAAAGCAAGATCATCATGTAATGACATAACTACAAGAAAAAACATTGCTCCTGCTCATCTTAACTTTTGCAATTGCGATACTTTTTTTCTTATCTTTAATAATACATGTCTCACATTCAAAATTCAATCTATAGTCTTTTTGCAATAATTGCCTAACACTTTATAGAGTTTGAGTTAAATTAGGGACATAAAGGATATCTATGATAAATTTAGAATTGCCTTTATTGTTGCCAACTGCTGTAACTCCTTTACCTATATTGTGGAGTTAGCCATCACCACACTTTACTTTTGGAAAATAATTTTCATCCAACTTTGCAAAGCTTTGCTTATCTCCGGTTATATGATTTTTGCAACTACTATTTACATACCATATAGTACTTGATTCTTTCTTATGACTTAAGCAAGAATAGAATATTTCACTATCTTCATGTTCTTCTAAAACATTTATGTTGTTGTTTTTATCTTTTTACTAACAGTCCTTATCTGAGTGATTTGGATTGTTACAACGTCAGCACTTGAATCTATAATCTTTTAATTGATGGCCCATCTTTCCACAAATATTGCAACTTAAGCTTGTATAATTTCTTTAGTTGAACTCATTTCAATTTCGTTTACCACAACCACGACTTCAGCATCAATATCCTCTTCCTCCATTTTGGAATGAACATCTACCTTGGTATTTTGCTTTATATTGTCTCCTAAGTTCATGTTTTATTGGAAAATTCTATTATTTGGCTTGAGAATCTGCTCATGCTCTTCTCATGTGCATCTAGAGAGCCAATCAAATTCTCAACTGCTAATTTTGATAAATCCTTGGATTCTTTAATTGCTACAATAATATGCTCAAATTTTGCTAGCAGGGTTTGCAAGATTTTGTTATTAATATTTTTATCTTCAATGTTGTCACCTAAGCTCTTGATTTGATTTATGATTTCTGTTTCCCTTGAAAAAATTCTTAAATACTCTTTGCATCGTTCATTGATAGGTTGTCAAAGTCCCTTAATAAATTTTGTAATTTTTTGGAGATCATTTTTTCTTGGCCACTAAATAGTTTCTTTAGTATTTCCTAAGCATCTTTTGATCTCTTAGCACCCATAATGCATGAGAATATTACTTTACTCAATCCTTATTGAATATTGAGTAATGTTTTTGCATCCCATTACTCATTTTGCTTATATTACCTTTTCTATGCTTCGGCCTAACTAGTATATACTTCTGGACTATATGGTTCTTTGAAGATAGATTTTACAAACTCTGACAAATCTTGGGAGATGAATAATGTTTTCATTTGGATGCTCCAAAATTTATAGTTTTCATCATTAAATATAGAAAATGAAAGACTGTGAATAATTGAATATAGATTCATTGCTTATGGAAATTATTACAACTTATTCTTTGATACCAAAATTTGTTGGATGCAAGAGAAGAAATAAAGAGATTTGGGAAAAATTTAGATAGAAAGGGTTGGAGAGAAAGGGAAGAAAAAAATCAATTATAGTTCATCTTATACAGACATATGGAGCATTACATTATCTACGAGTTTGGTGGCTATTTATAAAGTTATTTTACTACTTTTCCCAACTCGAAGTAAAAGTAATTTTAGGAGAACTTGGACAAGCAATTGCAAGTTTTGAATTCCTAAATCTACAACTATTTTTCCTTAAAATTTCTAGCTAATACAAATCAAGTACAACACATTACTCAACAAATTAAAAAAGAAGAAAGGGCCCATTTGTCTTGTAAAAAAAATATAGCATTGCCAGACTTGTTTTCAAATTGCTAGCTGTCTATTACCTTGCTTACCAATATTTGTAAGCCATCAAAATTTGCCAAGTTTAAAAATTACAAACTATTATTATTACTTTTCCAACATACTTACAGTGCATAATAAGGTTTTAGTACCAAGTATCTTACTTGGTTCGGTAGTTGCCATACAACTTAATTATAAGCAAGGCAAATCAGTACCTTTATCATTCTAACTTATCTATGAAGAAATCCCATAGTTTTTGTGTAGCTTGAGCCTTCCTTAAGCCATATTATAACCTCCACTTAATGTTTCTTCATGATTCCCAGTACGTCACCAGTAACTTCTAAAATCCCTTAAAACCAGATACCACACCCTATTACCATTAACCAATTAACTCCTTCATGTGTTTATAATGATTTTTCTAAGCAAGCAATCACTTTTTGCATCTCAATGAAACCAGAAGTCATCAATCAACCAATCTTGACCTGACTAATGAAGGACGGGGTTTTTGCCCCATATCCCATGCAACAATTTCTGTTGAAATCCGAAACAAGTGTCTGTTGTTCTTCAACAAAACTTTCTAATTTCTTAATGATAGTATGTTTTCCAAAGGCAGAGATGATAACCTACTCAACTACGTGTTGAAATTCAAAGGAACTACAACTACCCTTTTCATGCAACTAAATAGGATTAAATTCCAGAATCCATCCTTCAAATTCTTGATTATTTCTAATTAGAAGAATGATATTTCCTTGTGTTCAATTACCTCGCTAAGCTCCACCAAGCACACTATTCCAATAATTTAATTTAGTCACAACACATTGTCAATTAAGCCCCCAATAGATTTCTTCTGTTTGGTAATAAACCACCTCAAATCACAATTCAGTCCAACAGTCAAATAACTCCCCAAAATAAAATAATCTTTATTTTGCTACCTTTTAAACTTCGAGACCACAATGAAGCATTACCATATAATTTATCTAATTAAAACCTAAAAAATGCCAGAATTTTGCCAACTATTTAGTTTACTCAATAAATTAAAACCTAACTAATTTTAATAGATAGGTAATAGATAGGGCGTAACAGTTCTTCCTTCTTTAAAAATTTGGTCCTCAAATTTCCATGTCAGTTAAGTAACTAACATCACCATTATTCTATCTATGCTTCAGTTTTGCATTTTTGCTTAACCACTCAAGATTAAAGAATGTCCAAATAATTCACTGTAGCTTCTCAATTGGTGCACTCATGTCTTAGTGTTTACAATACTACTTTTAGTTTCTCTTAGGTATTATCACTTTTTCACACTCTCCACTAAGCTTTGTTACTATCTAATTCTACTTGTTGTTAAACATTGAATAATAGGGTTATTGAACTAATCCTATAGAATTCTCAAGCACAAATCTATTTTGTTGAAACAATTTATAACATGAAATTGCCATGGTTAGAATTTTGGCATAAAAACTTAATTAAACTCAAATTATGGAGTCATTACAGTCTGCAAAATTGTAGGTTTAAATTCTCTTTCCAATAGAAAGCCCAAACTAATTCTACAGAATTCTCAACTTCCCATACTTTAACAACTTCAGTTTTGAATCTTGATAAGTTCTAGTTAATAGTCCTAACCTATTTATAAAATTTCAAAACCAATAGATATGCTTTGTTGAAAGTCAAAGCATGAGTCAGATAGGTGTACTTTTGATGATATTCTTTAGAATTTTCAGTATGAACATTCTAATTCATTGGCTTTTTGCTTCAAACAAGTTTTAAATGTCATTCTCAACCCTTAACAAAAACAATCCCAGGTTCAAAAGACAAGTCCTTTTGAAAGTCAATATGTAACAGCCTTCTACGTACACAAACACCTAAAAGCTCATAGGCACAATTTAGACCAGATTTGTGTTACTAGTAATAAGGATCTTGCTATGTCTACAAGAAAAGATTAGAAAATTTCCTTATAAAACTCTCCGTCTAAGTCTGATTATAGTTGTTAGTGTTATGCCCAAAAGCCAATCATGAGATGATTGTATTTTTTGCACATTGAGTCATGATATTTTATTAAGGCATTAATTCAGCAATTATGTTTGTTGTTTTGTTTCTGCATAACGTAATAAACATAATTGTAACCCTAGAATAATGATATTCTTAAACGTCCCTGGTCTAGTATTATTGTGGAGCGGGTTGCAATAATACATAACGACTAGCATATGTGGAGACTAATATGAGATATGTAGTCTACATATGGATACAAGTTGGAAAACTTGTATACTGAACCGACCCACCATGAGAACACTACATGGATCGTTATATGAGTGTCATAAGTGATTCTCATAGTGATCATGGTATATGTAGTCCTTCGACCTAAGATCATCAAGGTTCCCTACATGTGAGTCACATACTTTGATACTTTCCTTTGTTGCTCGTAACTGAGTGAACTTGAAGGAGGTCATTGGGTATGTCACATATCATGCGGAGGGATTTGTATGATCAAGAAGGGATTTGTCCCTCCTATGTAACGGGAGTGATATCTTCGGGCCCCTTGATAGAGTAAGACTTAGTAAATGCATGGCCATGCTCAGATGAGTTGATATACAATATCAATGTCATCAGCTTAAGTTAGTCTGCTCGGTAATTAAGAAACCAAAGATTGGGCTATACGAGAGTGACACATTCCATGTCTCGCGCTTAGTCTTGATATCTTGGACAAAGGGACAATAGCATATATCGGTGATGATCATAAAGGTTTAGTTGAATCACCGACAATCTTGTCACTTGGGTAGCAATGATGTGTTGCTAGACATCGCTCATTGCTTATGATCATAAATGTGATTTATGATAATTGCCAACGTGGCAAGAGCCTATTAGGTCGCACACATAGAGCTATTTGGATCATTAGAGTGCATGGGCTAATAATTTCGGTTTTGGTTTCACAATAATTTCGTATTAATAATGGGCCCAATAGTTGAGCCATTATTAAACCCGAAATTAAAACCTAATTGGATTAAGGCTTTGAAACCCATTAGGCCTGGAAGTTGAGTCTCACTATAAATACAACTTATAGTGAAAAATTCGCAGGTCTCCTTGCCCTAGCATCCTAAAAAGGACAACCGCACTTTTCTCTTGCAATTCCTTGGAGGATGCAAGTTAGCACTGCGAGCGCAAAAAAAACGCATCTGCCGGGACGCGGTGGAAGCGTGGTGATTCCGAGAGGCTCGTGTGGATACCATAGAGAGCTTGAACACATCAACTGTTCAAGTTTTATGATTCGACTCTATAGTTGAATGAGAGATCTCAATTGAAAATTAGGTATGAAAATTTTTGAATACCCGGTTTACCCCGTTTCACTTGGATCCTAGAGGGTTTCGGTTAAATTCCGCTGCGCTGTTTGGCTCTCGAAACCCAACAATAGTAGGGATGGAAGTGGGCTGCGTAAAATCCACAACCTGTGGATACTTGACCCATGGGTTGTGGGTATTTAGTAACAATTTCACCCATCAATCCAGCACGGATTTTCATTTTTCCCCATGGGTAAACCCACCAAGCTTGTAACCCACTATAATTTTTCCTTTGTTTGTCAATGACTTAATTGTTACTTAGCAAAATAATAGACTAATATGAAACAAATAATAACTCAAGTGATTAAGGTGTAATTTAATAAACATATAAACCTAAACCCCAAAATCTATTGCTGCTTGTCTCCTTTTTTTACTTATCTTCTTCGTCCCTTTGCAACTTTGTTCATTTTCTGCTGCAACTTCTTTTTCATCCTGCGTTCACTTCTTCATCCTTCTTTGATCTTCTTCTTCTTCTTCTTCCCTTCTCTCATCTTCTTCACCCTTTCTTTTATCATCTTCTTTATTTAACATAATTTTATCTTGCCTTTCTTATCCCATTTTTTCCCGGTCCACCAATTGACGATCTTGTAGCCATTAAAACGTGCTTTTTGTTCGTGTTGCCGGCGTTGCCGATCAAAGGAAAGATGAGGGGGGGAAGTCCGAACCAATTACCATCATTATTCGTGGGTGATCCATGGGGAGCCTGTCACCCACAGATGGCGGGCACGGAAATATCTTTTCTTACTTGTCAGGTCTGGCCGCAGAGGGGGGGAGGGGGTGAGTGTAGTGGTTTTGCACTCAATTTGCCCTATTTCCATCCTTATATTATAGGCTTTAAATAAGGATTCAGAGGATCTATAAAATTTTTGGTAATAAAATGGTAAGTTGGCGTTTCGAAACAAAACTAGCTTTAATTACTACAGAAACCTCACTTGGCTAAGCCAAACATATAATTGACTTAGGAATCCAAATTCGATAGCTTAGACATATTCTATTTATGGAATAAGACTTACCTAGTAAGATTGACATAAAAATTCTATTTACAACCAAAAGTCAAATAGTTGGTCAAATGATGCTTAAGTTAAGCAGTTTCTACAGAAAGAACTGAAACCAAGCTCAAGAAAACAATGGAACTTTATATCATTGAGACAAAGGCTTACAAAATAGTTATAAAGTTCCTAAGGTTCCAAAATTTTCAAGTAAACAAAATCATCCAAATTTCTCAAGTAAACAAAATCATCTTAGTAAGCCTATTACAAAACCAAGCTATAGAACTAGCAAAATACAACAAAATTACAAAAACTCAAATCTTAAGCTATTCTTAACTTACTAATAAAGCTATACTCTAATGGGATCTTCAGTTCAATAGCCCATGTCCAAGACCTATCTTAAGTCTTCCTATTCTATAGACAGCCCATCTGCTTAACTAGCTGATCACCTAGCCACAACAATGCTTATGAGTTTCATTGAAACTTAGTAAGGGACACTTTTGGTCATGAAGTATTCAGAATAAACAATTAATTTCCTTGTTAGTACCCACAACCAAATCTTAGAAGATACATAGAAGACATATTGAATACTATATATTAACAATGTATGCTACAAATGATGCAAGTGATGTACGACGCAATGCAAATAATAAAACAAAGTAAATTCACTCTTCACTAACCCTCAAAGGGTTTAGAAGCAATCTAGAAGTTAGATAGTTGAGAAAAATAGAAGATGATACTAACTATAGAGTAAGCAACACTACACTTTAAAACACTAACCTCTTATATTCAGTAAGGGTTATCACTATAGCCATTCTCAGTGTGCTTTCAGATGCACTTTTCCTTCTGCTTGCATTTACATATTACTCTTACCAGTTACATTAAGTGCTTCAAAAAACCTCCATGGCTTAATTCCTGATCCATTACAGAAAATCCAGCTAACTTTACTCATTTAAAACATTCAACTCACTTAATGCCCCTTTGCAAACCATGATCATCCAAACCGATTCATTGTCACATGGCTCCCTAACAACTGACTCAGCAAGTAAACAGATCTCATTCATGAATTGACAGAATTACAAATAAAGCTGGTGTTCCCTTATCCATAATCTTCCTTGGATTACCTATTGCTCAATCCTTGTTGCAACATTCCTAGTTTGCCTTGGCTGAGAAGAAAACCTTTATTTCCCAAGTAGCCCGAGCCTTCGCCCATGTCAGATTGCCACCCTTTATTCAGTGATCCACCATGGTCAACTAGAACGCCTCCATTGACTTTAATGATACATCAATTCCTTTATTCAATCAATTAAACCCATTAAATTTAAAGTGGCTTAAAATTGGCTAGGTTACACTATCTAAATCAATATCATAGTAAGGTTAGAGTGGTAACATTCCACCCCCTTACAAAATTTGGTCCTTAAAATTTGCTTATCACAACTTTGCAGTTGTAATAGGTCAGAATGGTCCTTAGAAGTCCATAATCACTAGAAATTGCTTACACTTATTTCTAATTTTAGTGGGTTTCCTATCTTTTTAATTATTTTCATACACTATTTAGCCTAGGGCTTTTGTTCCGATTAAAGCAACATTCTATTAAGGCCAGTGATCATAGTACCACTCTCAATTCCACTTACACTGTTTTGTACCTTCAAACAGAATTTTATGCTCCACCTTACAATAGTGATGTTCAGTAGCATCACTTAAACTTTTCATTATTCTACTTCTAGAACATCTTTCCAGGCTTCTTCACTAACTATAGTTCATTAGCCTTTTTATAGCCATTACCTCAATATTGCTACTGCTATATACCAAAATCTCTCAGTTACGTAGTTTTTATACGCTTTACTCAATTTTCAAACATGATGCTGCCTTATTTAAGTTATTCACCTCATAAGGTTGTTAGAGTCATAAATTATGGTATAGAAGCTCCATTAGTTTAGAAGATGGAACCGTTTCTGCACGGAATTTCTCAAGTTCAAATTCATTACCAAACAGAAGGCTAAAACTAATTCTGCAAGATTTCTTAGTTTCCTATAGTTTGCCGCCATGGTTTTTCATTCCGGGTAGTTTCCAATATCAATCTAAACCTAATTGTAAAGTTTCAGCACTACTTGATAAACTTTGTGGAAAGTCAATATACAAGTCAAGCCCATAATTTCTGAATTGTTTCTATATAATTCCCAATATTATGCACCTTAGTACGCTGCTTTTCCACTAAAAAAGTTTTCAGTAATCCACTTAACGTTCAATAAAATTTCAGTTTCTACCTGCTAAAAGTTAGCAAGCTAGTCAATCTAAAGTTTTATAAATGCTACAGTAAAGGTTTTCAGCAATATAACTAATTATAAGCTGAGGCTTTCAATTCCTCTCTACTCAGTATGCATCCATGTTTTTATGGTAATCCTTGAATTCGACTATTCCTTATGGATTCTTATAAATTAGAAAGAATTTAAAATTCAATTTCAACACTTTCCACTATGCAGCACCCTCCTAGCAACATAGTAGCCATTAAGGCTTAATTATTCTCATTAATTCCTTAAAAAAACCAATAAGAAATCAAACTCTAGTGATATAGTTGGTGCCACACATTGGCCCACCCTACATTTTTTCCCATGCATTTTTGAAAAACCTACATTTTATCTTTCACTTCTTTTACATTGTTGCACAATGCACAGTAACTTTTCAAAATTCAAATTTCAATTGTCTAATAACTATATTTCAGTAATTTAAATTTGTTTGATATTTTTTACAGTAAAATTACATTAAAAAAAATACTATTTTACACTTATAGAGAAGAAAAATTGATAATTTAAAATATCTATTAACTATAAAATAAATATTGAAAATATTGAAATTATTGAAAAATGACTATCATATATTTTAAATTAGAATTTCAAAAATTGCCACTGCAACAGTGTAAAAGAAGTATGGGCAAAATGTAGCTTTCAAAATAAAAAAAAGTACAGTATGTAGTAGGCCAAACAAGTTTTTAATTTTCCCATCAAGATAAAGCCGTAGCCTTCAACAATTTCTTTAAATGAAAATGTTTTGAAGTTTTGGGGCCTTTTTGGCATAAGGGATAAAATTTAGAGGCATTAAACATTTTCTTTGAGAAGTCCATTTGCCCTGTCATGAGGCAAAGGGTTAGGATGGTAACAAGGCAGATTAGACACAGATTCATCACCTCTACTAGCCCTCGAGGTTGATGGGAAAAAAATGTACCTATGCCTACCTCCCTAGGTCACGTGTTCCTCACAGATTACCCATGAAATTGACAACCCCATTACTATGGATATGTTGCTTGACCACTAGGAGGCAACATCATGATAATGTAGTGGCACAGATGAAAAACAGTCAGAGTAGACGATTTTGTAGATTGAGTACCACAGGTATTGGTGGTTGTGAAGGAGGTGTCGAGGAAAACGAAGACAAATTTAAGCACAGAAAAGATAGAGACATGGCGGCAACGGCTCGTTGGCTGAACAGCTCCAAATTCTTACTCGCTGGACAAATGCATTTTTAGGCAAATACACATGTGTCAAGTATTTATGGTTTGCGGGATTAACCTGACTCAATGCCATCCCTACAAAATGTACAATAAGGTGAAGCTTCAATCACACACCTTTAGCCTAAATGATAAAGACGCTAAGGATATAAACTTGGGGTCCCAAGTTCAACCCTTCCCCCTCCCTAATATCACACAATGTCATTTAGTGCTAATTTGGTCACCTTTCAGGGTTCAAAAGAACAAGATTTCCTTTACTATGATATAAGTACATCCCCCTCGCTCTTAGACTTATAATAGTTGGGGTAAATAGTACTTGTCATCCTTAAACTAAGACCCATGTTTCAAATTCATCCTGGAACTGCAAAACGTCATACCGTTTATTCTTTAACTATGAAAATGTTATATCATTTATCCTGTTGTTAACTGCAACTATTAAAATAGAAGGAAAAAAGGTGAAAAACTAGCTTTAACCCCTAAAAAATTTCTACTTGTCATAGAAACATAAAAACTTTTACATCTTACAATAAAATGAACTTTTCCTAACCACCCTCATTCCTCCATGACTATTGCCATCCTTTGCTTCTTCCATTTGATTTTTGTGCCCTTCGTTGATTCCAAGCCCTTGGGTTAAGGCTCACATTTTTTTTTCACAAAATTCCTTTACTTGGTCAGTTTCTTGATTAGTCAAATAAAACACTCATGGCAAGTGATCAGAATTGCTATCAGCAGCTGCAGCACCGCTCACCGGCAAAGGCTATAGCTTGAACCCAGTTACAAAAGGGGCACTTCAAATCATCGCCAAAAAACACAATCTTCAAGCTCAAAACAGTGCAAACAAAGATCATAAGCAAAACAACTTCGATTGAGCCCAATAAGAGAGGGCGCTAGAGCTTCAACCATGCCCTGTCTTCTTCCCGCATGCTTTCGTACTCTTGATTGGGCATGAACGCCTATTGAAAAGTGTTGTTGATTATGGCCATCAAAGAGGAGAATCAAAGTAATTTAGGCTAGGGTTTAGGAAATTGGCGGGTCTAGGGTTTGAATCTTGGCATTGGAAGGAGCATTCGGTGAAAAGTAGCTTTCAATTTGTTTGGAGATGGTAGCTACTTCTTGCCTTTTTCTTTCGTTTCAGCGAGCTTTCCATGGTGGCATGTTTGGTAACGAGGTCTACAATTGTCGCCCCTTAGGAACATCCTTAAAGAGTAATCATGGATTAATGGATTAGTTATTAGGATTAAAATAAAAATTCTCTTTGTGAGATGTCTAATTGCGTCTATAAATTGAAATTGATTTTTTTAAAGGCATTCAGCTTATGAAAACAAAAGGGTGAGCCTTGGCCTGGGGGGATTTGGAATCAATGGCGGAGGACATGAGAATCGAAATAAGCAAAGCAAAGGATGACAATGGTCATGGAAGAAGGATGGTGGTTAAGAGCAGGTAGTTTTATTATAAGATGTAAAAGTTTTGAGATTTCTATAACAAGTAAAAATGTTTTCAAACTAATAGCCGAAGTGCTATCGCCCTTTAAACCTGCGAACTTTGGCCAGATACCACGCTCGGGAAATCGAGCGTCACCTGTAAGGAATACTAGCACCAACCTGGGAAAGAGGGAGCTTGATGCCTTGAGCATACGACTTCGATGGCCCACCAGCACCCCTGGGAATGATGGTACTGACCTCGGGAAAATAGTACGTCACCTCCCTCGGAAAAGCGGCCGAGCCAGCTTCGGGGGAGAAGGACCAACCACCTTCGGCAGGAGAAAATCCCCCCGAACGAGGATCTTCAGTGCTAAGGAAACCCGCGAGCTACTGAGACGACTTCGGGAGAATAGTCCTTACTCCAAAGGGTGACCTCAACCGAAGGGACCTCGGGAGTACGACAGAAGCAATTAAGGAGCCTCTGACATGTCGTCCTCACATGCTACACGCCACCCGCATATGCGCCTTGACATGCCGACGTCGCCTACATCTTGTCCTGCAGGGCTATTCCTGTCCTAGCCCATGGCCCGAGAAGCCTACAGGCGGCTAAAGGCCCCCATGCCCAAAAGTACAAATTACATCCGACCGAACACGTGTCGCAATCTGAATGGACCACACCTCCTTTATATACTAAGGAAATGGCCTCAGCGAGGGGTCTCTCTCCTCCCCCGGAAAAACATAAAACAGGCAAGAATCTTTGGCCCCCAATACTTTCTCTCTACCTCCAAAACACTGACTTGGGCGTCGGAGGCTCCTCTCCGGAAAAGACTCCGGGGACCTCCTAACCCCTGTTTTCTGAGTGCTTCAGGCAGATTCTCCTGAGAAATCTCCACTCCAGACGTTCTCCCTCACTGGAAGTCCCTCCCGGTCTCACCATGTCACATAACAAAGATGCTGCAGGGCATCATTTGGTGCCGTCTGTGGGAACCCACCCCCAGGTCACCATCGTTGAAACTCGGCGTTCCAAGGACAAGGGACTTCCGAAGTCCCCGTCCGCGCTAGGGGTTCAACCGCAACCGAACAAACTGTAGCAGGGACGTCCTTGCCTGAGGATGAACGTCCTCTGACTATTACCATGGGCTTCCTGCGTGAGTTCCAACGCTTCATCGTGGCTGAAATGATACAGCAGTTAGACCAAAGATGGCCACAGCCAACTTCGAGTCGAGGGCCCTCTTCACTAGCACCTCACCGGGAAAAGAGTCCCAGGTCAACTCACCGGAGTTCGGGAAGCGGGGATTAATGTGATGAGTCATCGATGGAAACTATACCCCCCAGGGCGCGACCTACGGGTGAAGTGGGGCCAAAACGACCCAGAACTCCCAGCCGAAGGAGTTCTTCACCTAAAGAAAAGTCGCCATCTCCTCGGCGCCGAAGTCATTCCCCAAAAAAAAGACGTCAGTCTCCGTTCCCGGAGGCCTCTAGACGGTAGGAAGAAGAGCCCAATGCCACACTCCTCATGGAAAAAATCCTAAAGAGGCTAGAAATAGTGGAGAGACAGGTAGCTCGGAAGCCCTTCTGGTCTAGGTTGTCAGAAACCTTCAATGGAGACGAATCGCCATTCACCCGAGCGGTGGTCAAAGCACCCATGCCGAGTGACTTTCGGGTACCTCGGTTGGAGACCTATGATGGCCGGAGAGACCCCCAGGCTCATCTGACCAAATACTTGTTAGTATTGTGCCCAAAAGCCAATCATGAGATGATTGTATTTTTTGCACATTGAGTCATGATATTTTATTGAGGCATTAATCCAGCAATTATGTTTGTTGTTTTGTTTCTGCGTAACGTAATAAGCATAACTGTAACCCTAGAATAATGATATTCTTAAACGCCCCTAGTCTAGTATTATTGTGGAGCGGGTTGCAATAATACATAATGACTAGCATATGTGGAGACTAATATGAGATATGTAGTCTACATATGGGTACAAGTTGGAGAACTTGTGTACTGGACCGACCCACCATGAGAACACTTCATGGATCGTTATATGAGTGTCATAAGTGATTCTCATAGTGATCATGGTATATGTAGTCCTTCGACCTAAGATCAGCAAGGTTCCCTACATGTGAGTCACATACTTTGATACTTTCCTTTGTTGCTCGTAACTGAGTGAACTTGAAGGAGGTCATTGGGTATGTCACATATCATGCGGAGGGATTTGTATGATCAAGATGGGATTTGTCCCTCCTATGTAACGGGAGTGATATCTTCGGGCCCCTTGATAGAGTGAGACTTAGAAAATGCATGGCCATGCTCGGATGAGTTGATATACGATATCAATGTCATCAGTTTAAGTTGGTCTACTCGGTAATCAAGAAACCAAAGATTGGGCTATACGAGAGTGACACATTCCATGTCTCGTGCTTAGTCTTGATATCTTGGACAAAGGGACAATGGCATATATCGGTGATGATCATAAAGGTTTAGTCGATTCACCGACAATCTTGTCACTTGGGTAGCAATGATGTGTTGCTAGACACCGCTCATTGCTTATGATCATAAATGTGATTTATGATCATTGCCAACATGGCAAGAGCCTATTGGGTCGCACACATAGAGCTATTTGGATCATTAGAGTGCATGGGCTAATTATTTGGGTTATGGTTTCACTTTAATTTCGTATTAATAATGGGCCCAAGAGTTGAGCCATTATTAAGCCTGAAATTAAATCCTAATTGGATTAGGGCTTTGAAACCCATTAGGCCTGGAAGTTGAGTTTCACTATAAATACAACTTTTAAGTGAGAAATTCGCAGGTCTCCTTGCCCTAGCCTCCAAAAAGGACAGCCACACTCTTCTCTTGCAATTCCTTGGAGGACGCAAGCTAGCACTGCGAGCGCAAGAGAAACACATCTGTCGGGACGTGGTGGAAGCGTGGTGATCCCGAGAGGCTCGTGTGGATACCATAGAGAGCCTGAACACGTCAACTGTTCAGGTTTTGTGATTCAACTCTACAGTTGAGTGAGAGATCTCAACTGAAAATTAGGTATGAAAATTTTTGAACACCCGGTTTACCCCGTTTCACTTGGATCCTGGAGGGTTTCGGTTAAATTCTGCTGCGCTGTTTGGCTCCCGAAACCCAACAGTGGTATCAGAGCTACTGGTGAAACCCTAAATCGGGATTGAGTGTTGAATCGCATGATGCTATGTGTTCGGTTGCTTTTCGGCCATGATTAATTAGATTGATTCAAGATGCATGAAACTGGAATTCGTAATGAACATATGAGATATATGAAGAAACGACACAAATTGGTTAATGAGATTAATCTCAAATTGAATGGTATGAGATACCTATATGGATTAGGATTCTTGCAATAGTTGCAAAAACCCTAGCTTTGGTTCGGATTCGGCCTGTTCAGGCACCGAAAGTAAGGTATTTTTGGTGGCTCGAATAGAGGAGTCTCGGGTGCCTACTTTCTCAAAATACAAGATTTCGGGCTAAGCAATTGTAAGAAAATTTTTTGCGCAGGGGGGCGCTGCCCCCCACGCCCCCCGCAAGGGCGGCTCCCCTTGACCTCGTCCGCTGACCGGTCAGCGGAACCACCGCCCACTGACAGGCCAGCGGGACCGCCGTATGCGAAGCGCCACATAAATAAAAACTGGTTAATCAACACACGAAAATTGGCATGCATCTTTGTTGAATGAGATTTGACATGATATGCTGATTGGTGTTTGAAGCATGGTGCATGGTTATAGCCCTTGATTGGTTGTACTTGTAAATACGGCCTGCGAGTCATGCCTTTTCTTATCACTCTCATTGTACATTCTCTTCTCACCTTACTCCCCTCGAATGTAACTCGAGGTTTCTATTATTGATGTAATGGTACATTATGGGATCATCCAAGGTGGTATGTCCAAGGATCATCCAAGGTGGTATGTCCAAGGAGGTGACAACAAAAGGGCAACCAAGAAAGGAAGAGAAGGAGCTTGTGAAGACTCTTTTCTTTTCTTAGGCTTTTATGATATTCTCATTGGCTTGAGAATATCGCATAGTTTGGGCTATAACCATGTCACATTTATTTTCTTGTAAGCATGAGATGCATGTTTTATATTTGTATGTGATGCATGTATAAAACAACCGGAGATAACAAATTGGTGAGATCAAACGGAAAAAAATCCCTCAAACAAATATTAAGTCATTAAATGTGATGCCTTCCAAATGTTGGCACTCGTCAAGACTTTGATCAACATTAGGTGGGTTTGCCAAAGCAAAGCACCTATGTTCATCTTGGTAAGGCGCGATGGGATAATAGTGATATCCAAATTGCTAACTTTGGGTCCGACTTAACTAAGTCATCCTAATAGGATTAGGGACTTAGAGGCATAGAGTTGGGCTTAAGTTCATGAGATGAGCTTGGACAAGTGTTGTTCACCCAACTATCCAAGAGTTGCATAAGATGCAATTGGCAAGGAGTTGCCTACCTAAATAGCTGTAACTTGAGAGAAAAGCCAAAGCTGACTCAGGTTGTGGTCAAATATGGATCTTGGCCCACTAGAATACCTTAGCGCCGAGGTGTTCCGAAATAATATCGAGGGTTATTATTTTGAGGAAAATAGTGGGAGTATCGTTTAATAAAAGTCCTTATTAAATGAATTAAAATACATGACTCTTACACTGCATATTTACTGTTGTAGATAACCATGGCACAAAACACATCGACACTTTCGTTGCGATCGATCCTTGAGAAGGAAAAACTGAATGGGACCAACTTTCTCAAATGGTACCGAAACTTGAGGATAGTCCTCAAACAAGAGAGAAAGGCTTATGTCCTAGAGCAGCCCATTCCGAATGAGCCTGCTGCCACTGCTCCAAGAGCTGAAAGGGATGCTCACAAGAGGCATTCTGATGATGCTTTGGATGTTGCATGCCTCATGCTTATTACCATGGAATCTGAGCTTCAGAAGCAACATGAGAACATGGGGGCGTTCGATATGATCGAACATCTCAAAATGCTTTTCCAAGAGCAAGCTAGGCATGAGAGGTTTGAGACCTCTAAGGCATTGTTTCAGTGCAAGATGTCTGAGGGAAGTCCCGTGGGTCCTCATGTGCTCAAGATGATTGGGTATATTGAGAATCTTGAGAATTTGGGATTTGCTCCTCAAAAAGAGTTGGCTATCGATGTAGTCTTGCAATCGTTGCCTGAAAGCTACAGTCAGTTCGTCATGAACTATAACATGAACGACCTTGACAAGTCCCTTCCTGAATTACTCAACATGTTGAGAACTGCTGAGCAAAACCTTAAGAAGGCTAAGCCCATTTTTATGGTTCAAAAGGGCAAGGGAAAGGGAAAAGCCAACAAGAAGAAGGATAAAGCTAATGGAAAGTCCAATGCTAATTCTTCTTCAGCTGCACTGAAACCAAAGGGTGGTGTGGCAAAGGAAGGGGAGTGCTTCCATTGTAAGCAACCTGGACACTGGAAGCGCAATTGCAAGCTCTATCTTGAAGAACTTGCTAAGGAAAAGGGAAGTAAGACTTCCACTTCAGGTATTTTTGTTATAGAGGCTAACTTTTCTACTTCCTCATCTTGGGTATTGGATACTGGATGTGGATCTCACATTTGTGCAAATGTGCAGGATCTAAGTAGAAGTAGAAGATTGGCCCGAGGTGAAGTGGACCTACGTGTTGGAAATGGAGCAAGGGTTGCTGCCTTAGCCGTAGGGACTTATGTTCTCACTTTACCTAGTGGATTAGTTTTAGAATTAGACAACTGCTACTTTGTGCCTACTATTAGTAGAAATTTGATTTCTGTTTCTTGTTTGGACAAGAAAGGTTTTTCATTTATAATAAAGGACAAATGTTGTTCTATTTATTTGAATGAAATCTTTTATGGTAGTGCTCAACTTAGCAATGGGTTGTATGTTCTAGACCTCGAAGATCCAATCTATAATGTGAATACCAAGAAGGTCAGATTAAATGATTCGAACCCGACCTATCTCTGGCACTGTCGCTTGGGCCATATAAATGAGACCCGCATATCCAAGCTCCATAAGGATGGACTCTTGGACTCATTTGATTTTGAATCATATGAGACATGTGAGTCATGTTTGTTGGGCAAGATGACCAAAGCCCCATTCACAGGGCAAAGTGAAAGGGCTAATGACTTACTAGGACTCATACATAGTGATGTATGTGGCCCTATGTCTACACAAGCTAGAGGAGGTTTCCAATACTTCATTACTTTCACTGATGACTTTAGCAGATATGGCTATGTGTATCTTATGAGACACAAGTCAGAATCCTTTGAAAAGTTCAAAGAATTCAAGAATGAAGTAGAGAATCAACTCGGGAAGAGTATCAAAGTGCTTTGATCAGATCGAGGTGGAGAGTACTTGGATCGAGAATTCCTTGACTATCTGAAGGAGTGTGGTATAGTATCACAACTCACTCCACCAGGTACACCTCAATGGAATGGTGTATCTGAAAGGAGAAATCGAACTCTGTTAGACATGGTTCGCTCTATGATGAGTCAAGCTGACCTTCCAAACTCCTTTTGGGGACATGCTCTAGAGACAGCCGCTTTTACACTAAACCGAGTTCCATCTAAATCGGTTCAAAAGACACCATATGAGATATGGAGTGGGAGGCGTCCCAATTTGTCTTTTATGAAGATTTGGGGCTGTGACGCTTATGTGAAACGTCAATCCTCTGACAAACTAGGGCCCAAATCTCAAAAATGCCTTTTTGTTGGGTATCCCAAAGAAACAAAGGGTTACTATTTCTACAATCCTTCTGAGCAAAAAGTGTTTGTTGCTCGAACTGGTGTCTTTTTAGAGAAAGAGTTTATCTCTAAAGGAACTAGTGGGAGGAAAGTAGAACTTGAAGAAATTCAAGAACAACAAGGAGACATCGAACCTGAAATGGAACCTGAACAGACACCACAAGATGTTGTGGTTCAAGAGTCTGTTCCTGTAGCACAGAGCCCACGTAGGTCTGGTAGGATTCGGCGTGAGCCTGAGAGATATGGATTTCTCGTGACTCACACTGGTGATGTGATGCTCATGGATCAGGATGAGCCCACAACCTACCAACAAGCTATGTCGGGGCCTGACTCTGAGAAGTGGCTAGTGGCCATGAAATCCGAGATGGAATCCATGTATGAAAACCAAGTATGGACTTTGGTTGACCCACCTGAAGGGGTAAAACCCATAGGGTGCAAATGGGTTTTCAAGAAGAAAACTGACATGGATGGTAATGTGATTACCTTTAAGGGACGATTGGTTGCAAAAGGTTTCAAGCAAATTCATGGTATTGACTATGATGAAACTTTTTCACCAGTTTTTATGCTTAAATCCATCTGAATTTTGTTTGCTATTGCTGCACACTATGATTATGAGATATGGCAAATGGATGTCAAAACTGCATTCCTAAATGGAAAGCTACTTGAGGATGTGTACATGACACAACCTGAGGGTTTTGTCACTCCTGGGAATGCCAATAAAGTGTGCAAAGTTGCAAAGGTCCATTTATGGACTGAAGCAAGCTTCTCGAAGTTGGAATCTTCGTTTTGATGATGCAATCAAAGAGTTTGGTTTTATCAAAAATGAAGATGAACCTTGTGTCTACAAGAAGGTTAGTGGGAGCGCTATTGTCTTCTTGGTGTTGTATGTAGATGACATACTACTCATCGGGAATGACATTCCTATGCTACAGTCTGTGAAGACTTGGCTAAGGAAATGTTTCTCTATGAAGGACTTGGGTGAAGCAGCCTATGTGTTAGGCATCAGGATCTATAGAGATAGATCTAGAAAGCTTCTTGGCCAAAGTCAAAGTACATATATTGACAAGGTGCTAAAGAGGTTTAGCATGCAAGATTCCAAGAAAGGATTCTTGCCCATGTCACATGGTATCACTCTTTCTAGATCTCAGTGTCCGAGTACACCCGAGGAGAGAGAGCGCATGAGTAAGATTCCATATGCCTCAGCAATTGGATCTATCATGTATGCCATGATATGTACTCGTCCCGATGTCTCATATGCTTTGAGCATGACGAGTAGGTACCAATCGAACCCCGGTGAGAGTCACTGGACAGCTGTTAAGAACATCCTTAAGTACTTACGAAGGACTAAGGATGCATTCTTGGTCTTTGGAGGTGAAGATGAGCTCGTTGTAAGGGGTTACACCGATGCAAGCTTCCAATCCGATAAGGATGATTTTAGATCGCAATCTGGTTATGTGTTTTGTATTGGTGGTGGTGCTGTGAGCTGGAAGAGTTCAAAGCAAGAGACAGTAGCTGACTCTACAACAGAATCTGAGTACATTGCCGCCTCTGATGCTGCGAAGGAGGCAGTTTGGATCAAGAAGTTCATCACTGAACTTGGAGTGGTTCCAAGCATTGCTGACCCGATAGAGCTCTATTGTGACAACAATGGAGCAATCGCACAGGCTAAGGAACCTCGATCTCACCAGCGATCCAAACACATACTCCGACGCTATCATCTCATCAGGGAGATCATCGAGAGGGGTGATGTAAGGATATGCAGGACTTCGACAGACAGCAACATTGCTGATCCACTGACAAAGCCCCTTACGCAGCAGAAGCATGATAGCCATTCTAGGTCCATCGGTATTAGATACATGGATGATTGGCTTTTAGTGCAAGTGGGAGATTGTTAGTGTTGTGCCCAAAAGCCAATCATGAGATGATTGTATTTTTTGCACATTGAGTCATGATATTTTATTAAGGCATTAATCCAGCAATTATGTTTGTTGTTTTGTTTCTGCGTAACTTAATAAACATAATTGTAACCCTAGAATAATGATATTCTTAAACGTCCCTAGTCTAGTATTATTGTGGAGCGGGTTGCAATAATACATAACGACTAGCATATGTGGAGACTAATATGAGATATGTAGTCTACATATGGGTACAAGTTGGAGAACTTGTGTACTGGACCGACCCACCATGAGAACACTACATGGATCGTTATATGAGTGTCATAAGTGATTCTCATAGTGATCATGGTATATGTAGTCCTTTGACCTAAGATCATCAAGGTTCCCTACATGTGAGTCACATACTTTGATACTTTCCTTTGTTGCTCGTAACTGAGTGAACTTGAAGGAGGTCATTGGGTATGTCACATATCATGCGGAGGGATTTGTATGATCAAGATGGGATTTGTCCCTCCTATGTAACGGGAGTGATATCTTCGGGCCCCTTGATAGAGTGAGACTTAGAAAATGCATGGCCATGCTCGGATGAGTTGATATACGATATCAATGTCATCAGTTTAAGTTGGTCTACTCGGTAATCAAGAAACCAAAGATTGGGCTATACGAGAGTGACACATTCCATGTCTCGTGCTTAGTCTTGATATCTTGGACAAAGGGACAATGGCATATATCGGTGATGATCATAAAGGTTTAGTCGAATCATCGACAATCTTGTCACTTGGGTAGCAATGATGTGTTGCTAGACACCGCTCATTGCTTATGATCATAAATGTGATTTATGATCATTGCCAACGTGGTAAGAGCCTATTGGGTCGCACACATAGAGCTATTTGGATCATTAGAGTGCATGGGCTAATTATTTGGGTTATGGTTTCACTTTAATTTCATATTAATAATGGGCCAAAGAGTTGAGCCATTATTAAGCCCGAAATTAAATCCTAATTGGATTAGGGCTTTGAAACCCATTAGGCCTGGAAGTTGAGTCTCACTATAAATACAACTTTTAGTGAGAAATTCGCAGGTCTCCTTGCCCTAGCCTCCCAAAAGGACAGCCGCACTCTTCTCTTGCAATTCCTTGGAGGACGCAAGCTAGCACTGCGAGCGCAAGAGAAACGCATCTGCCGGGACACTGGTGGAAGCGTGGTGATCCCGAGAGGCTCGTGTGGATACCATAGAGAGCCTGAACACGTCAACTGTTCAGGTTTTGTGATTCGACTCTACAGTTGAGTGAGAGATCTCAACCGAAAATTAGGTATGAAATTTTCGAACACCCGGTTTACCCCGTTTCACTTGGATCCTGGAGGGTTTCGGTTAAATTCCGCTGCGCTGTTTGGCTCCCGAAACCCAACAATACAAGCGCAGCATGGTACTGCACAGTGCTGATGATGCCACCTTGTGCAAATGTTTTGAGGTCACCCTTGCTGGACCAGCAACGACATGGTACAATTCACTGGATCCTGGAACCATCATGGAGTTCCAAGAGTTGTCTACTGCCTTCACGCAGCAATTCATCGGAAGCCGGCCAACGGTGAAGATGCTAGTCCAAATGTTTGACATAGTGCAGAAAAATGGAGAAACCATTCGCGACTATGTTGAAAGGTTCAACCGAGAAGCCTTAAGTGTTCCAGACTTCAGGCCAGAAATACGTATCTTGGCCATGACATGAGGACTTCGGAGAGACTCCCAGTTGTTCTATGAATTCTCCAAGGATCCCCCCAACACACTCGGTGAATTTTACCGAAGGGCCAAACATCACATGACTGCTGAAGAACTGAGAATGGGAGGCCCAAAACCTGATCACATTCGCACCGAAGGGCTGAGCCAGTTAACACGCTACCCAACCGAATCAGGGGGACGACCTTGGAAGCTCAAAGGAAGGAAGCCATTGGCTTTCACTCCCCTGAACACCACAAGGACGAACATCCTTATGGCGATGGAAAGGCAAGGAACTCAGATCCAACGACCGAAGGCCATGACCTCGAACAACAAAAAGAACATAAAGAAGTTCTACCAATTCCATCAGGACCACGGGCACGATACCGAGGACTGCTTCCAACTAAGGAAATACATAGAATCCTTAATAAAGCAAGGTCAACTCCGATGTTACCTGCGGATGCCCTCCCAAAGGGAAAAAGAGAAGAGGAGGGGAAAGGAGATGACGAAGAGTATGACTCCAACAGACGCCGGAATCGAAGTCCAAAAAGGCATTCGCCACCCCCGGCAGGAGTGATACAAATGATCACAACAGGACTGCCGTCGGTAGAAAGGAAAAGAAAAGCCAGGGAGATTTCGGTGATGGAATATGGGAACCCATCAAAAAAGCTTGTGTCGGAAAGATGGGTCCACCGTCATATTTCCTCATGATGATCCACTGCTGGTTATGGCAAGGATAGAAAGCTGGGACGTCAAGAGAGTACTGCTTGATGATGGTTCAAATGCGGACGTCTTATTCTCACACCTACTACCGAGTTTGGGTATATCAAGGAGTGACCTCAAGTCCGTCACTTCTCCTACTTTTGGAGTGGGACCGTCCGAACTCCCCGTCCTCAGCTGGATTGATCTTCCCCTAATGCTAAGGGGAACTTCAATAAACAACAAAGAGGAGTTGTTTGCCTCTATAATGACAAGGTTCATCGTCATAGATGTCCCTTCGTCATATAACGCCATTCTTGGGAGGCAAACGCAAGGGAACCTCCACATCCTCCCGGATGTAAAGTACTTAACTGTTGATAGCCGAGGTGTCCATCAACGGCCGAGCTCCCAAACTTGGCGGAGTACTGACTTCGGCGAGGGAAACTACCAGCCGAGGTCAAAAGGACACACGGTCCCTCTGGCCTAGTATAGGGAATTCGCTATGTCAGGCAATGACAGAACCAACCTCGGTAGAAAGGTCGAACCCTCTTCGGAAACAGAAGTACCCCTCGGGGGAACCATCCTCGGGAAACATATGCCCCGAGACGTTAGAGTAACCTCGGAAGGTACGAACGAAGCATTTAAGGAGCCTCTGACACCTCCCCGTAAAGTCGTCTCCCAAATACATTTTGACACGCTATCACTGGGACACGCCATCAGAGGGACGCCTCGATATGACGCCCTCGGAATGACTAGGCTGTCAGACCAGCGACTTTCGCTGAGATACACGTCCCTTCGCTCCCGAAAAAGCAGGGATCGCAGCCCGCCGTACACGTGTCATAATCTGGGACGGCCTCTAGAGGGAAATGGCTTCTGCACGCCTCCTGTATAAAATACCCAGAAAGCATTCTAAAAAAGGTGAGATAAAAAGTTCTCTTTGAATACACAAAAGAGCAAATAACCTAGTTACTGGAAAATACTAACTTGGGCATCGGAGGTTCCTCCCCGGGAATTTACACCGGGGACCTCCTAACCTGTGTTTTTCTAAAAAAGCGTTTCAGGTATCCTCCACTGGGGAATTTCCTCTCAAAGTATTCTCCTCCATCAGCAGCACTCTCTGCTCTTACAATGACACATGATGAGGCCGCCGTAGGCCATCATTTGGCGCCGTCTGTGGGAACCCTGTCCCATGTCGCCGTCGTGGAGACTCGACGCTCGAAGGATAAAGGAATTACAAAATCCCCCCTCATGCCTGAGACTCAACAGGCGACCCCTTTACCTGTGGCAGAAACTTCCATGAAGGAGGACAACCGTCCAGTAACGATAACGATGAGCTTCCTACGGGATTTCCAGCGTTCTATCGTTGCCGAAATCACTCAGCAACTTGATCAAAGGTTGCCCCAACCTTCACCCACTCAGAGAGCCTCACCCTCGACCATCCGTCGGGAAAGGAGCTCGCGATCCACTCACCGGAGTTCAGGGAGTGGAGACTCCCTTGACGCGTATTCGACAGATGGTGAGCCCGTTGAGACGCGCCCCGCCAGAGGGGGAGCCACAAAAGAGACCAGGTCTTCCTGTCGACGGAGCGCATCCCCTTACCAGAGGTCCCCTTCTCCTCCTCGCCGGAGTCATTCCCTAAGGCGAAGAAGAACTTCACCACCACCAGCAAACACACGACGACAGGGAGCAACTAGCACTACCGCCCTCATGGAAAGGATCCTGGGAAGGCTGGAAAAGGTGGAGAAACAGATCTCCCGAAAACCAGTATGGTCCCGGTTGTCTGACTCCTACACCGGAGAGGAGTCGCCCTTCGTACGCGAAGTAGTAGAGGCGCCTATGCCCAGTGATTTCAGGGTTCCTCGTCTGGAAATGTATGATGGGCGGAGTGACCCCCAGGTGGACCTGACAAAATACAAGAGAAGCATGGTGCTCCATGGCGTGGACGACGCCACGCTCTGTAAATGCTTTGAGGTGACACTCTCAGGACCAGCAACAGCATGGTATGGGTCTTTGCCCCAGGGAAGTTTGTTGAGCTTCCAAGAACTATCTACTGCTTTCACCCAACAGTTTATTGGCAGTAGGCCAACTGCCAAAATGCCAGTGCAAATGTTTGACATAGCGCAAAAAGGAGGGGAGACCATCCGCGATTATGTTGAAAGGTTCAACCGAGAAGCACTGAGCGTACCAGACTTTCGACCGGAAATTCGCATCCTGGCAATGGTCAGAGGACTGCGAAGGGACTCCCAGCTGTTCTATGAATTCTCCAAAGATCCCCCAGAAACTCTTGGGGAATTTTACAGAAGAGCCGAACAACACATGACGGCTGAAGAACTCAGGATGGGGGGACCTAAGGCAGAACACCTTCGCACCGAAGGGCCTGGCCACCAGCCGCGCCATCAGAGCGAGGGAGAACGGTCCCGCAGGCAAAGAGGGAAAAGGCCTGCAGCATTCACGCCCCTGAACACCACAAGAGCTAGCATTCTGATGACCCTGGAAAGGCAAGGAACAGCAATCCCAAGGCCAAAGGCCATGGCCCCGGAAAATAAAAGGAATATGAAGAAATTCTGCCAATTTCATCGAGAACACGGCCACGACACTGAAGCCTGTTACCAGTTGAAGAAGTACATCGAGTCCCTGATCAAACAGGGGCAACTTCGGCGATATTTGCGGATACCCTCTCCGAAGGGGAGAAAAGAAGAGCAAAGGAGAGCAGATGATGAAGAGTATGACTCAGACAGACGACGGGACCGAAGTCCCCGCAAAAGTCTGCCACCCTCGGCGGGGATCATCCAAACCATCACTACGGGGATGCCCTCGGCCGAGAGAAAAAGGAAGATGAGAGAAGTCTCCATCATGGAGTACGGGAGCACCTCCCAAAGGCTCACCCGCAGGGACGGGTCTGTGATAAAATTCCCTCATGACGACCCCCTCCTTGTCATGGCAAGAATAGGGAGCTGGGACGTCAAAAGAGTACTCCTCGATGACGGCTCGAACGCCGACGTCATTTTTTCTCATCTGCTGGAAAAGTTAGATATTTCAAAAAGCGACCTCTGCCCAGTCAGTTCCCCCACCTACGGCGTCGGACCATCTGAACTCCCAGTCCTTGGGTACATTGACTTGCCCGTGATGATGAAAGGGGTCTCCTCCAAAAGCAAAGAAGACTTAATCGCCTCTGGCAGAACAAGATTTATAGTCATTGATGTACCATCAGCATACAACGCCTGTCGCGGAACGGGGCCCCAGTGCCCCATAACCTTGTAGGCCTTAGGGATTTATGAATCCCACTAGTTACCATTGGCTAACTATTACTTGTCAATATAAATTAAACAATTTATATGCAACTAGTTTCTTAGCCTACTCAGTTTAAGTTATGCATGCTTCTGTCCTGGCAATGCAAATGAATTTTATAAGTCGTGGATTAAAAACATTGCTCGAGCATTTCACTAAAACATATACAAAACGTGCCAAGACCTTGAAAATACTGGTTGTTTTGACTACAAGTAACAGTTTGTGCATACATTACACCTCTAGCATGCACCCAAAAGTAACAAGATGGATTTACATCACAATGTATCCTACTAGAGGCAACTTACTTAGTACATAAAGTACTATGTATAAGAGACAAAAACTACTAACTAAGATCAACTACTTGAGTCCCACCTTGAGCTATACCAAGCTCCAAGTGTAAACCCTTCACTAGATCTTGTTCTTGTGTACTCTTAGCCTCTACACTGTAAAGGCACAACTTGGTTAGCACATAACTTATATCACAAGTAACTTAGAATCACTAGGATTCTCAAGAGAAATACCTGCAAAATAGAAAACTTAGGCCTCGACTATCACTTAGTGATTAGGCCCGGAGTTAGAACCTGCACAATAAAACTTAAGGGAATGAGTACTTGAAAGTACTCAGTAAGGATCCCTTGAATACCTGCAAGGAAAAATGCAGCAACTATGCAATATGGCAACCAAGCAACCAAACAAGCAATTCAATCAACAAACAACTCAAACAATCAACAAAATATAAGATATGCAATGTATGGATGTATGGTATGAAATGCACACAATATATGCACTTGGGACTTTCTGCACTCTAGGTGCCTTAAAACTTTGCCGTGAGCTCAAACGGCGGAGGTACTTGAGATACTGGCCCTCGTATCCCGGATACTTTACCTCACTTAAGTCCCACTTACGGGTTCTAGAGTAGGTCGTCACCTATCTCAAACTTACCCGCCTTTACCCTTAACTTATTGTACAGGGTAGTCTTCCTATGTGGTTTAACTAGCCAAACCCTCAAGGTTTAACTCAGAACACTACTAGTGGCTTGCTTACCAAACCAAATGGTTCGGTTGGGATCGACTTAGGTTTTTCTCTTCATTGACCATATGTAAATGACACTCTATACGGCCAATAAAGAGTCTAAAAACCCACTTAAATCCCCTTAATGCTCATCTAAAAGCTTAAGCACTATGAATAACTTAGCCACCAAGTCACACTTTTGTTCTTAACCACACAACTTGACTACCTCTTAAATAATGCACAATTCCTGCTCTAGGAATGAATTCTAGACCCAACCGAGGCTATGGAACGTCTTAGAATAGCCTAGGAATAGAAACCGAGAGTTTAAGTTGCTCTTAAGATGGCCGGAAAATGGCCCAAAATTCCTTAAGGTCACCTCTGGCGCTGCGGTGCCAAAGAACAAAAGCGCAGCGCCGGCGAACAAAACTTTCTGAGTGAAAAATCGCCCCCTGGCGCCGCGGCGCCAGTACACTTACTTTTAGCGCTGCGGCGCCAACGCCGTTTTCTGCGTTGTGCGACAGCTGCGTTCTTGCACTTAAACTACTCAAACTCTCTCATTTCTAATCCAAATGATTTGGGTCTTGTTCCTAACTCATTCCCACACACAAAACTACCAAACCATGCATTATTTGAGCTTAATTACTTGAACCCTTACCTCAATTCAGCCATAAAAGCAAGCATTGAAACATAGCCTCCTTAGCTCAATTAAGCTTCCTTGAGTTCCACACCTAAACCAAAGTAATTTGGCATCCAACCCAATCAAACTAAGACCATTTCTAGCTCTAGAAACAACCTAGAATAAATCCAAATGATCCCAAGAAGCTTACCCACGAATTTGAGTTCCAAACTAGCTTCCAAAGAGCAACTTGAGCTAGAACACCAACAAACAAGCTTGAGGATTCTTTCTAACACCTTGGGCTTCCTTAATTTGATGGAGATTTGCAAGGAAATGAAGCTTTGAGCTGCCAATTTGGGAGAGGAGAGGGAGCTACGAATTTTGGAACTTAGAAACAAATGGCTAAGGATGAAGGAACTTAGCTTATAAGCATATAAGGCAACTTTTCCTTCCCTTGCACTTAAGCCCACAAACTCTCAAAAGCTTCAAATGAGTCACTAAACTCTCACCCAAAACTACATTTCTTTGCTCTAAAGGATGCTTAAAGCTTCTAAAACTTAATTCCTTGGACACTTTAGCCACTTAAGATTTAAATAGCCCAAAAACACACTTAGTGCCACAAGTTCTCAAAACTTTCAAGGATGGTTCTAAAAGCTAGAATAACTAATGGTCTTGATTTAACTATGCCAAATCACACTTAGGAACTCACTTACTTAATTAAGCTTACCTTACTTGCTTATCAAAGTGCTAACTTGAGGTACTTAATTTAATAAACACTTAATTAAAGCAAAATAAACACTTACTTGATCAATCAACTAGGAGAGCCGTCACAACGCCATTTTGGGAAGGCAGACTCAGGGTAATTTTCACATTCAGCCAGATGTAAGATACTTAACGGTCACCTTCGCCACCGAAGACGGAGATGCTGAAATCTTCATTGATCAAGCCGAGGTTAGAAAAGTCTTCACGAGGGCCAGGCAAAGCCCGACCAAGATCCAGGTGCACACTTCGACAGAAGGAAAAAAGGTCCTGATGGACGAAAGGGCAACAGCAGAAGAAACGGAAAGCCTCGAAAAAATAGAAACAAAAGATGTAGAATTAGTCCCCGGCCAAAATACCCGAGTTGGAAAGAAACTGGCCGAAGGGGACAAAAAGAGGCTTGTATCCTTTTTATGCATGAACAAAGATCTATTTACTTATTCGCCGAAGGATATGCCTGGGGTTTACCCCAGCATAATCCATCACAATCTCAAAGTGCAGCCGCACGTCAGACCAGTTCGGCAGAAAAAACGGAATCTATCAGCTCACAGAAGGTCCTTCGTCAAAGCCGAAGTTAATCGCCTCATCGAGGCCGGGGTAATAAGGGAAGTGAAATACCCCGAATGGCTCAGCAATATGGTTATAGCCACAAAGGAGGGCAGTGAAAAGCTCCGAATGTGCATCGACTTCCGTAACTTAAATGATGCGTGTCCGAAAGACTCCTATCCATTACCGGCCATAGATCAGCTGGTAGACGCAACTGCCGAGTACGGACTACTTAGCTTCCTCGACGGTTTTAGCGGGTATCATCAGATCCGAATGAATCCCGAGGATGAGGAAAAAACAGCATCATCATAGAGATAGGTACTTACTGCTATGTCAGAATGCCTTTCGGGCTCAAAAACGCAGGAGCTACCTACCAAAGGCTGATGAACAAAGTATTTGACGCACAGATCGGTAGGAACATGGAAGTATACGTCGACGATATGATAGTCAAGAGCAGAGTGCCCGATAATCATATCACCGACTTAACCGAAACCTTCCAGTGACTTCGAGAGTTCGGTATTCGCCTTAATCCCGAAAAATGTGTGTTCGGAGTAAACGCGGGAAAGTTTCTCGGGTTTATGGTGTCGGAAAGGGGAATAGACGCTAACCCTGAGAAAGTAAAAGCCCTGCTAAATTTCCGGACACCTACGTCTATCAAGGACATACAGAGGCTTACCGGGAGGATCACCTCCCTAAGCAGATTCATCTCCAGGTA